>BFEA01000052.1:1371328-1383267 GCA_003427395.1 Chara braunii
GGTGCGTTTAAAGCGGGCAGTGGTTTTTCCCGATCTTTTTGTTACCCGCCAGTTTCGTTGTGTCGGACTCATCACGTGTGAGCGTGCGCGTCGGGAAGACGTCGGGGGAGTGTAGTTGTCAAGCGTGGGAAGCCGGGGCGCGCAGCCGGTCAGGTAGAATGAACCCGACCCGAAATTGCGTCGGGGTGCATTCGGCATGTCAGGGTCGGAGATGGCCGAATGGTGAGTAGGGCGCAACAGGAGAGAGAGGGAGGTTTGCGTTTTACTACTGAGTACTAAGTGAGAGAGAGAGGGGAGAGAGACGAAGCGTGGGGGTAGCGAGCTGGCGACGAGGTGCCTGGCTAGAGGGAGCTCGAAGGCACGAAACGGMRGSGGAWGAACCYGGGTGGGAAGATGYGTCGGGTGCKTGCGGAAGGRGCTRGGTATGGCGGAGGGGAGGATGGAGTCCTGGCCCGATCCCTGATGGATTCGGGCGAACCAAAGGTTGTTTTTGGGGTTTTCGGGGTCGGCGAGTTCGATTCTGCCGTTAGATTAGAGTGAGAGTTAGTAGAAAATGAGTTAGTATAAAAAGGGATTGCGCGGAGCTATGGCGGGAATAGAGAAGGTGAGAGTGAAACAGGAACAGCTCGGTCGCTCCTCGATCGTTTTCTGCAGTTTAAGATGCTAGTCGGAGATTTTTGCCCATTGCGAGGTCAATGGGAGGGTTAGCTTTGGCTTTGGGTTAGCGGAATGTGAGTTGGTAGAGATGGAGCTGCGGGGAGATATCGGGTGGACGAAGGAAGTATGTATCTTCCCATGTTCTGGTGGAAAATTCACTCGAATTTTCTCCTTTGTGTTGAGGATGAGTTGCGCGGTGGTGGTGTGAAGGAGAGGTAAGGAAGAGCTCAAACGGGGGTGGAAAAGGAGAGAGGGTTACGCATCAGGGAGGCAGAGTGACGGGGGCGAGATTCCGGTGGTGTGCAGCTAGCCTGTTTCTAGCGAGAGGCTCGTCCTCGTTCCGTTAGGTGGGGGATACACCAACGGGCCGCTGCGCAGGCACTGCACCCAGCCAGGGCTAGCAGAAGAGCCATTCGACTGTGCTCATTATACTGAGCAGTAGCAGGGGATGGGCCGTGAGATGGAAGACTTACCATGTGACGGTGGCCGATGCGTTGCTCACCCTATCGATGGGGGTGGCTGCTCCCGACCTCACTACGAGCTTGACTGAGAGGCATGCACCTGGCCAGATTTCGGCGGTAGATCCATTCGATTTTGTTCAACCGAACGGAGGCAGCAATACGGGGTAAGCTGCAGGGCCGGAGGTTCACCTGTAATTTCCCTTTTGGCCGCTGCGCTGCTTATCCTATCGGTCGAGATCGCTGGAGGTGGGCTGTGGGGTGAATATTTGCTGGGCCGGATGCGTTAGAAAACAACGGAGGGTCGGCTTCCACGAGAGAAGGGGGAGTACGGGCGCTGTTGCGGATGTTGAACGTGGATTGTGGTAGTCGTAGGAGTGAGTTGTGGTCGTCGTGATATCAGAGTGTTGTTGTTTGGCTGGCTATGAAGTCATCGCCATCGCGCTTTGAGGCTTCTCAACTGTGCGTTTCAGTACCGGCAGGATGATTCTAGAAGAGGGGAAGGGGTGTGTTATGCAGTAAGAAGGGCTGCTGCCGATGCTGCTATTGACCTTCAAGGAGCTGTTTTTTCCACAGACGGCTGAGACATCCTTTTAAGTATTGTGATCTCTTTGTAACAGATTGTTGTTGCAACCTGCACTGGTATTATTAAGGAGTCGCTCATGGGCTTGCGGGTTGCTGCTACCAGTGCTGGACAACGAAATGTTGAGCAAGTTGTTGTTGTCACGTGAGTGGGTAGTAGTGAAGGGGTCTTATTGGTGCGACTTGGGCGGCCGTTAAAGAAGTTGACCTCAACAATTGGGTTTCTGTTGTGACCAAGTTGTCACTCTTGGCCGCCGTTGCGGGGCCCTCCGGCGTACCAAGGTATCAAGGTCCTCTCGCGCGAGTCTGAGAGCGCCATCCTCGTATCTAAGCGGCTCAAATTCCTCTTTGTCTACCCTTCTTACTCTAAGTCTGGTCTTGTTCTGAGAGGAAGGCGGCAGACAGGGTTGCAATCCGTAGGACCTCATCAAGACTCTGTGGGGAGTCAGCCCTCCGATTGCAGGAGCTCTGCTGGGACTCAGGAGGAGTTTTGGAGGCAGGGAACTGAGCGGTAATTCCCTGACTCCCTCTATAAACCCAGTTATAACCCCTATGTGTACATCTTTTTACGTTTGACTGAATGTATCGCGTGAATCTTGTACTCTGAGTTTGGTTTGACTTTCAGGACGTGAACTCAGACTAAATAAAGGAATGTGTGTGCAATGTCAGTTTCAGATTTGTTGGCTGCCTGAAAGCAGATTGTGAACAAAGGAAGTTGCATCTGGGGGAAGGTTGGGAGGAAGGCAGTATTGTGTGCAGTTTGATTGGGTCGCTAAGGCTGGGAGGTCCCCATAAGTTTGGGGAAGCCCGACGCTTGTTTACTTTTGCTTGCATGGAGCATTAGGCCGCTCTGTAAGTTTAGGTGGCCTGATGGCTTTGGAGGCTGGGAAGTCCCCATAAGTTTGGGGAGACCCGGTGCTGCGAATTGCATGGAGGGTCAGGACGCTCTATAAGTTTAGGTGACCTGACTGCTCTGACTTGCGAGGGCTTGATTGTCGTTGATTTTCAAGGGCTCAGGGAATTCAATAAGTTTTGGTGCATTGAGTTGCCTTGTTTCCGTTTTTGAGTTTTCTCAGTTCTTTGGTTTCTGAACGAGGAGGCTGAGTTGTTCTATAGTTTTAGGTGGCTCAGTCTCTTTCTGCATTTATTTGAGGAAGTGAACTTGGCAAAGGGCAGACTGTTCTGTAAGTTCAGGTGGTCCAGCCCAATGCCACACACACGATGGTTCAGAGAGAAAGGAATCAGGTGGAGAGGCAGACTCTTCTGTAAGTTCAGGAGGTTTGACTCAAGGCCTCGTACAAACTGAAACCCAAAGGCTATAACTTGGTTATACTTTATTAATATGTTCTTAAAAACAAACTAGTCAAATACGGGTTCCATAAGATTGGATGGTCTGGCTATAGCTTATCATAATTTGAAGAGAGTACAATTAAGAGATATAATTGAAGGTAACTTGGGTCGGTTGAGCATTGTTTTTAAGATGAATGGCTCGGTTCTAAGCCCACCTTGAAGATTAAAAGTTCAGATATATATATATATATATATATATATATATATATATATATATAACTTGGCTATTTAAACAGTTCAGGGCGACTAGAGTGGTCTAGTCATATACCCAAAGAAGAGAGAAGTAGTTGTGCCTTCTGTTTTGTGTATATTTGGCTAAGTCAGATGCGCTCTATAAGTTTAGGTGATCTGACTTTAGGCCTGACTAAGTTGGGCGCGCTCTGTAAGTTCAGGTGGCCTTACCTATGCCTTAGGTAAGTTGGGTATAAAGTGGTAACTCACAGAGGGAGCATGAACTATTGTTTGCTAAGGATTTGGGGTTGGTGAGAGTACTTACCCTTGTGGATTGGCTTGCATGTGACTGAGGGAAGCTACTACTTGGTCCGAGTTTCAGTTTGATAGGTAGTTGTTTTTAGTTGCTCGCCACGTGCTAGAGCCATAGGAGTTAGTTTTGATTCCTGCATTTTATGAGTTAAGTTTTTTTCTTAGATCAATTCTCGCATTTTCTGAGATCTTTTGTTATACTTGGCCTTGTATAAATTTTGGTAAGTTACTTTCTCAACGGAAAGCGCTGCCGAAATTTCTGCAAATCCAAGGAGTCTGAAATTTTTATGGCTTAGTTAAAATCTGGAAAGTCTCCTTTTCTAAAGGGAGTAATGCCCAATTTTTTGTTAATTCAGGGAGTTAGACAAAATTGGACTTTGGAAAGTCAAAGACTATTTCGGTTTTCATATTTGGGCTGATACAAACTCTGGAAAGACACTTTTCCTACGGGAAGCGTTGCCGAAATTTTCTTAGTTCAAAGGAGTTAGATTATATTTTGACAGGTGGCGATTCTGGCGATCCACCCCGAGCTTCCAATAGCTAGTTAAGAGAGCTATCTAATCGCGCAGCCGGAATTTATAACGTGCATGCATGTGCGAAGAACACGAAATTACAAGGACTTAGAGAGGAGGTCATGAGAGGGAGTGCCTACGTTCTGCATGGCCAGATCGAGGCGTGGGGGATGAAAACCTCTCTCCACGCATCGATCCGAGCGTGCAGTCCGTGAACTAGCTAGACTTAGCAAGAGAAAGTGAGAGCGGGAAAGACGAAGCACAAAAAGAAAGATACAGTTACAATGGCGCCCGCCCAAAATTACAGTTATACATACGATTAAAGGCGCCCACTAATCAGAGTTTCACTGCGGCTGCATAAAGAAGAGCGCGAACAAAAAGCGTTGCGCGGCAAAAGAAAAATCCTAATTATAAAAAGTCTTAAATTCCCACCAAATGCAGGAAAAGCAGATGCACAACTTCCGAAAAGGAAATCCAAACTTTCGAGAGCCATCGGGGCTCGCCAAGATTCAAAAAGGAAATTCAAAAAAAACTTCAAAATAAACGAAGCAAAATTCATGCGCGATGTCCGCGCCCAAAGTCCAAAAACCGAAACAAAATGAGCGACGTCAATATTTATTAATCGCGCGCACGGCAACACGCCACTCACACGGCCAACGAATCAATTGATTGTCCCGGGACTCACCCGGCCCTGAGCCCAACCATTGAAAAGAGATGATGAAAAAATGACGAAGAAGTGAGGACACCGATGCAATTTCCCTTCAATTCCATCTCCCGTAATTGGCCCATCCTTCCCATCTTAGGATCCCTCGTTGCTACCACGCCGGAAATCGCGTGGTGCAGAAATTGGTTCGTCACATATGTGACGCCCAGGGGGTTCCAATCTTAAGCAAACTCCCGCTTGCTTGAATCTTGACACGTGTCGATTTCTCTAATCGATCTACACGCGGAGCTTTCTTCGTTGCCGCTTACCGTGTGAACGAGTGTGGAAGTCATTCAGTGCGGCATTCACAACCCTAAACTACTAATTCCTTAGGAAGGGCCCTTGACAATCCAAGGAGGGGATTACTCGTGCCATTGTCGCGGCACGCACACCAATCAACCGATCACCGTTCCTCAATGTCCACKGGGGAGGGGGAAAGGGAGACGATACATGGGGGCATGGCGAGGGGGTGGATTGACGGGAAGCGGGGGCAAGAACCAATCCACTTGGGCTACCGTTTCCGGAAGTTCTTGATAACGGACGATTCTATGGAAGCGGGGGAAGCGATTACCACTATGGGGGAGGGAGGCGAAATAGTCGGGATACAGGGTGGTAAAGGTGCGGAAGAGTGCCGCGCGAAAATGGTCGAAGTTATCGCAAGCGGGGATAGTCCCCGTGATCAGGCAATAGACTTCGATCATATTGTGGCCTCGCCACGCGGCACTAAGGAAAAGGGTGTGGAGGCAGAAGTCGGGGAGGGCGCATCGGGTTGAGGGATGGGGGTGAATGGTGACGACCAATCGGGTGGCGTAAAAGAACTGGAAGGTGTCGGGGGGGAAAGGATTGTTGGGGAAATGGATGCAGGTGGTGAGTTGGCGGAGGGTGAGGTGGTCAAGGGGACGACGGAATAACTACCGGGGACGAAGACCGATGACCCGCATCAGTACGGGCTCGAACTGCGGGACGGTCAGGGGCAGAGGGGGAGGGGGATCGGCTTCGTCGCCGCCTTGTTGGTGCGCTCGAAGTCTCGGCCTGTTCTCCATCTTCAGGCTTAGGCTGTTCTGGGCCGCGGGTCGGATCGTCGGTAATCGACAAATTTGCCGCGCTGGTGAACTCCAGTTGTCGTTTCCCAGCCGCGATCTCTTCCTTCTTGTGCGCCGCCTTGGGATCTTCCGCCTGAGCGTCCGCTGGTTCTTCTTCTTCCGCCGAGATTTCCCACTCCGATTCCTCTAACTCCAGTTCTTCTTCTTCGTCGTCTTGCTCCTCTTCCTCCCCTTCTTCACTCAGCTCTTCCTCGTTGTGCTCGCTATAGCTCCCCTCTTCCAGGGTTTCTTCCTTGTCTTCCTCCGCCGCTTCTTCTTCGTCGGCCTCTTCTTCTTCTATCTCCTCGTTCTCGGAGGCCGTGCGATCATGAAAAAAGGCGAGATCGATTATGTCTCGCAGGTTCAGATACCCTCGCTGCGACGGCGGATTACGGCTGCTTCCCTGCTCCTCTAGGCACGCCGGCCACAGAAGAAACGGTGCCAAAGTCCGCGCAAGGACATGCGGGATCGGGCTCTCGTCACTTTGCGAGACGATCTCGAGAGGGACATCGTCTGCTAACTGCGCAAGCTCCTGAACAATGAGCTGGCGATGGCCGGTGCGCACGGATCCGAACAGGAACCCGAGGAGATCGCCCTCCACGTTCGTCCTCTAGGCCTGGATGGTCAACAGCTCCAGGTATGCGAACCACTCGCGGTGCTCCTCGTCGCGCGTCCACGTAAGCCTCACCCCGACCAAGCACACCGAGAGATCGACGAAGTGCTTGCGCCACAATCTCCAATGCCCCGGGTCGAGAACGGGGACATCAAGCGATTCCAAGTAGATAGAGAAGTGGGGATGGGTGCCAGATTGCCAAAAGGTGGGGAAAAGATACGGGAGAGCGAAGGTGGAAGGTCGGAGGTGGTTCATTGAGGACGGGGGAAGGGGACGAGTTCGGGAAGCACCACCACCGGCTCGTGCTCAAATGTCCGGATCCCGTCGAGATCGATGTCGTCTGTGGGGACAAGATTGTTTCTGCGGAGCGTGAGCCAATGGTTCCACTCGGCCGCCAACTGCTGAGCCCATTGCCGTAGTGTCGTCTTGATGTCGGTATGTCGTAGTGGACTGATTGTGCTGATATCACCGCTGAAGCCGACGATGGTGGACACGTGGCTAACCCCCGGGGATGACCGCCGATGAACAGCTACTGCTTCGGGCAGCACCACTGCCCGCTGACTGCCCGCAAATTGGAATTCGGCTGCTGCGTAAACTCCCGTGGTGCAGAAAAATTGTGCAAGCCGTAGGAGGTCCAGATTGAAGCGCGGATGATAAACCTGTCGGATTGCCTAAGATGTACCCACGTGGCGCCAGGAGATGATCGCCCAGAGCTCGCTCCGTGAGAAAACTCATGGCGATGGTGGCGGGGACGGAGTATGAGAAGGGGTGAGCGAGACAGGGGAGGAGGAAAGCGAGGGGGAATCGTCGTCTTCTTCCGTAGCAAAAGAGGAGGAAGAAGGCGCCGGGGATGAAGAGGAAGGAAGAAGACGTAGGTAGGACACGTGGCGGACGATCGGTCGCGCCGATCAACTTCCCAAGACCTCCGGCACGAGGCGCACGGTGTTCACTCCGTTCGGTCCGAGCTCAATCACTCGGAATCGCCCAAAGAATCGTGGCGCTATCTTACCTTGGTGAGCAAATTTCCTCACTTGCACCAAGTCCCTAATTTGTACTGAGGCCGCGGACCCGCGTTCCCGTTCCGGGCTTCTTAGCTACGGACCTGCCCGTCGTGGGCCAATTCGGTCATTTTCTGGCGCTTTCGGGCTAATCGGGGTAGGGACCTTTCCATTAAATATTCCAGGTGCCGCTTGGCCTTGTCTCGAACCGTGACCCTCGTGGGCCGTCGGTTCAACGAAGATTCGTCCGGGAGGCTCGGTATCGAGACGCAAGCTACGCTGTTGGTACGTAATTGAAAAGGGCTAAGGCCCGTCGATTCATGTGGCGTTCCCCGATGGACTGCCAGGATATGATCTACGATATCGGGCCAGGGCCTGGGGTCGGTAGTTTCCCCAACCTGAAATCAACGGAACCAAAGTACCTACAAGAAACATTTGATAAAAAGAAATAAACATACATATTGCTATTTTCAATTAGATTGGAGAAGATGAGAATACAATGTAATAGAATATTGCATTTCATTATTATAAGAATAGTAATTGATATTGCGCCGTAGCACCGTCTTTATCACCCTATTTGCATTTTCTACCAATCCGTTAGATTGCGACATGTGGTGTGCAGTATTCCGAATAGAGACACCGTGTACGACCAGATTCCTTAGGACTTCCCCCTGAACTCTACCCCATTATCGGTCAGGATTTCCTCCGTATCCTGGTGCATCCCTAAAAACCGGTTGACGTATCGCGCAATTTCGGCCGCCTGTCGCGTGCGACATGGATACGCTTCGATCCATTTCGAAAAATGGTCCACGAATACGAGTAGGATTGAACATTCACAACTATTAGGTCCAGAGGGCACCACAATATCGGTAGTATCCATGCTAACCCTCTGGAAAGGCCGTTCAACTACCGTCGGTACTATCGATCTTGGCGGCTGAATCGTCGCCTTATCGGCCGCGTAGACTTGACAGTTCGCGACAATGAATTTTACATCGTCGCGAATGTCGGACCAATACCACTCATTTTTATCGATCGCCGCCTCCGTGATCCGTACGGCAAAATGGGCAGCTGTCTCTTCGTGCGCTGTCTTTACCCAGTCATACCTCACGAACGGGTGCGGTACTACCATCCAAATTCCACTACCGTCTGTCTTCCGTTTTTCCAACCGTCCCTCAACCCAGCAGTCCCTAGACCTTTCGTTGGCCCTCCTCCGATCTTCCTTGGTGAAGTCCTGGAGAGGGTTACCCACTAGAGTAGCAATCAAGGCGATATCCGTCCATACTTCGGCCCGCCTAAACCTCCGGGTCTTTTTCAACCCTTCTGACGTGGCATATAGAAAACGAGCCCAGGTTGGGATCTTATCAATCCGACACAAGGGGCACAGCCAAGGCTTGCTGTCATTTCGGTATTGGATGCACGAGCCATGGGCTCGTGCGACGCACTGTCGACCGTCTACCCAGTCCACGTATCCCTCCCCGCTAGGGCGCATAGATACTGAATACACGCGAGAAATTGCTTCGCAAAAATAACAAAATTTATCAGGCAAGGAAAAAAGAGAGGAGGAGGAGAGGGGAGAAAGAGGAGTTGGGAGATTACCTCCATCACCCATTTCCACCTGCCGGCTTCCTGCCACGTGGAAGGACTGCCACCTGTCCGTACTGAGTTCCATTTGCCGACTCCGGTTCCTTCCACGGGATGATCTCCTCTGCTTTAGGCACCTTAGCTGGTCGATGCAGTCGTGTCAGCCCGTCCTCGTTGCCATGTTTTCCCGTCTTTCGATGGATGATGTCGAAGTCATACTCCTGTAGGCGTACGGCCCAACGGCCAATCATGCCCGTGTAATTAGTGAGCCTCTTCAGTGCTAACATGGACTCATGATCGGTGACAAGGAGGAACTTTTGTCCGTACAGATACGGATGGAAGTGTTGGATTCCCCATAACACCGCATAGCATTCTCCCTGCGGGGCTGAGTCATTATTCCGCTCGTCTGGCACGGTTTGCGACGCATACTCGATGACATGTTCTCGACCATCGTTCCCCTTCTGCGCTAAAATAGCGGAGATAGCCTCCGACTGTCAGTCCGTGATGAGAATGAACTGCTTCGAGGGGTCCGGTCGGACCAAAATAGGTGTCGTTGCTAGAGCTTCTTTGAGGGTCGTGAAGGCTTGCTCGCACTCTGCGTTCCAACTGAGGGGATGGTCCTTCCGCAATAAGTTCGTTAAGGGTCATGCAATCACGGCAAAGCTCTTGATGAACCGTCGATAGTACGAAGCTAGCCCCAGGAAGGCTCGAACCTGCGTCAGCGACGTGGGGACAGGAGCTTCCTTCACCGCCGCCACCTTTCTCGAGTCAGGCCGCAGTCCTCCACGTGTCACGACGTAACCCAATAACGAAATTTCAGAAAGGAAAAATTCGCTCTTCTCGAGTGCGATCTTGAATCCAGCATCTCTAAGAGCACCTAATGTCCATTCGATATGCTGCGCATGGTCGTGATAGGTTTTCGAATAAACCAAGATGTCGTCCATGTACATGATGACGCAGAAGTTGATCATTCCTTGCGTTTACCGTGTCTTGCTGACGAAGTTCTGAAACGTGACGTTCGTGGCTCGCTGAAATGTGGCTGGCGCATTGCAAATCCCCATCGGACATCAAACCCACTACCACATGCGTTCAAACAATACGAAGGCCGTTTTCGAYCGATCTTCCTCCTTAACCAGAATGTGATGGAAGTCATGTCGAATATYAAACTTGCTGAAATAGTTAGCACACCCAATCGCATCCAGCAAATCATCAATCCGRGTGAGGGGATATACATCTTTAATCGTGATWTCATTCAGTTTGCGATAATCGATGCATATGYGAATTGATYCGTTCTTTTTCGACACTAAWACTACYRGGAATGAYCATGGTYCGGTGGCGGATTCGATCCATCCRCTCGCTTCGAATTCTCGAATGCGCTCGAGAGCMKTTTTCCGCTYCATCAGGGAATACCTGTAYRGTTTSCAGTGAATCRGGGAATGGTTTCCCRTCTGAATCTCGTGCCGTATGACTARCGACAGTCCAATGTCCGTGTCTGTCACACTAATCGCTCCTTTSTATTCCTTKAGGATGTCGGCGATCAAGTGGTGAATCTSATCAGGTACGTATCGAGGTACGTGTAACTCATATAACTCGTCCAATATCCGCACATCGRTGTGTTTCGTATTCATCYGCTTCRTACTTTCCGGYGGGGGCGCTGTCGGYGCGAATACCCTTACAAGGGTATMCGCCCTGGGTTTTTGCAGATGGYAGAAAATAAGTTTGGCCTAAAGTTTAARTATACCGCGCTAGGCGMGGCCGCGTCTGTGGCTTAYRTTGACTGGATGGTTGACTATAATAGAGAGTGCGTGGGCGCACAGGTTTAAGGCGCGCGCAATTCTTTTCTGTTGTTGATCATAAAGTCGGCGCGGACATCAATCGTTTTGTTTAATGATATTATTATTATTTATTTATTGGTWAAGCAGGAATTGAGGATRTTTTMTTYTGATTGGTACGTTTGACCRAGGCGAGTGCGYSTGTGAGGACGACGACATCGACAGCGACGGTGCGACCTTGTGCGGTAAATGGGGCRGCATAGGATGRTGSGCGGGGGCGGCTACGACAYGGTCTGRGTARGCCRGCGCGAATRCTTAGYGGYCGTGGGTTTGGTTGCARGCAGGGACGATGCCCAGGCCGTTTTTYTGGCCTAGGCACARCRCCGCATCACCTTATATTGGGTTTCGCGTAGGCTAACTCCRGACTTGGGCCTARCCCTATTTGGTTACGGCATTGGATTCGGGAGWCGGAGGTGCAAGGATCGAGGCSAGCGGGAGMAGTGGAGCAGCRAAGAGCTGAGGGGTTGAGGGTCCSGCRGGACTATCCCCCTTAGTTTTGTTGGGGAAGCCTGATCACGGGGCCGCCCCGCAGGACTGGGAGGGTTTTGGCAGGGCGATGGCCTSTTTSTCTTYGGCGGTGTCCKRTTTACCCCTTTGAGGGTCGTTTTAGTATTATTATTGCTTTGTTTTTTCCGTTTTTATTATTTATTCRGAGTGATCGGGGGCGGGTGCTGCGTTATGGGGCCGATCGTTTGGGCCGCTGGCCTGCYAGAACAGGCSCACCATGGACYGTTGGAATACAGRCCCACGATMGGGCCYCGATYGTAGGATCTGGTGGGTAGGCCTGAATATCCAGAATTACCWAGGGCCAGGCAGATCCCGGGAACGGCCGTGTGGCTTTTGGTAGGGCCGTGGGGCACTGCCGCGGGTGAGTCCTTCGGGACATCCGTTAAGATTGGAACGGTACGACGGATATTGGGGAGGGACTTCGGCAGGTAGCGGGATGTGGCTGCTTGAACCCAGTCGTAATAAGGGTCAGGTCCACGCGCGGCGGGTTAAGGAAAGGAGGCAGGATAGCTCGGTGTCGACGCCACTATCGGGATGGGTATTTCGGCTGAGGCCACTGAGGACTGGGCATACGGGCCAGA
>BFEA01000052.1:1393156-1413062 GCA_003427395.1 Chara braunii
CCATGGCATGTGACTAACCTCCCCCCCTCACCTGTTACATTGCTAGGGAACGAACGAGAAGGAACTTAGTCCTCACTTGGTGGAAAGCGAGGGCAAGGGAAGGGCAGCCAGTCCCTTGTGCCACCAAGAAGGGAAGGATACAGAACTATTGAGAGCAATTGCGAAAGCGGAAAGGAGTGCTGATTTTGGACGAGGTCAGTTTGACTCAACCATCTTCCCCGACTGCATGACTAAGGTGAAGGCATGGTTTGCTTGAGTGAAGGGAAAAATAACCAAAGGATCATCAAAGGCAAGAGGAACTTAGGCTTGCTGGAGGGACGATGTGTTGACCCCAATGGGGATTGTACCTGGCTTTTGCTTTGTGTGGTCTTGCGCAGGTGAGTAGCCTAGGGTGGTCTGAGCGGGACTGCGTCGGCCGGATGCGGGCGGGAATAAGGAAAGCGACGAGGGAAGGACTTAGACCCCGCTTAAACTATGAATGCAGGATGGGTTGGATGGTCGGATGCTTGAATGGGTGGTAGACGCCGGGATGGGGCTTGTGTGATGATTGAATACAATGGCTCTCTTGAATGCAATGCAAGCCCGGAAGGACTAAGGGCAGTCTTGGATAGGTGAATGCAATGTTGGTGGCTCAAGCAAAAACAATTATAGCGGCTAGGGATCCGGGCGATGCCACCCTACCCCAAGGATATCGTAGGGGCTGTCTTGAGCCACTAGACTTAGTGAAAAGGTGCGTGGCCCAATGGATGACTCTTGGCCTGCGCATGATAAGAAGACAAACCTTCAATAAACCCCCTGGACTGCTTGCGTATTGGAAGGAGCGATTGCCCGGCCAGACTAAATCAAATCAAGAAAACGCCGCGAGTGACCAAAGAGCTACCATCTTAACGCGAGAGCGGAGCTACATCCCCCAATGTAAAGCCCTCTCGCAAAAGGTCCATCCTCATCCATCTCAAAGCACTAGGTGGGGGTGCCCCTGGGACAAACGACCCGCGCCCTGAGCATGAGCGTGGGCGGGTCGAGCCAAATGGGACCCGCAGTGGGGTCGACCGAGGCTCGAAAGTCCTTCAGGGTACGGCCCCTACAAAAATGGTGGAGGTGCCGGGTAGTGGGTTAAATTGACCCTGGCGATCTCGAGGGGGGGCGCCCGACGCATGACCGTGTACATAGCTAAAGACAAGGAATGAGGACCGGTGTATGCTCTATTTCTTGAGAGAATCAGATTTGAGGGTGGCTGGGCGCATGGCAAGGCCAGGCCTGGAGGAAGAACATGCATGATTGCACTTTCTGATCAGCCATCTTCTTTGGAGATGACTCTAGTCCTCCTTCCCTTGGACTGATGTTCGTCAGGCCGGGGAAGCTTTGGGCAAGCCGGAGGTCGACCCTTCCTCTTCGTATGAAAGAAGGGCTCCGGTTACCTGGCAGGCGGTTGGGATTCCGGGCCAGTCCGGGTTCCAATAAAAATCCTGCGGCGGAGTGATCCGACCGACCTGGGTGCTTCTCTTCTCCTGTTCGAAGCCCAGCGGGCTCCGTGCACCGCACTTAAATGCTTGAAGGAACCTCATATGAACATAAACGGTAATCGAGAAGGAACAATCCTGCCCTATGAACAGACACACAAGCAAAGATAAAGGAATGGAGAGAGTTGCTTGACTCCAAGAAAAACTAGCTCCCCTTTGAAGATGCTCACGAAAAGGAACCGGACACTATGTATAGAAGTTAGGGGTGAGTGACACGCACTGTCCTGAGTGAAAACCTGTGAGCAATGGGTAGGAAGCGCTGGGTGCACCTGGGGAAAGACACTTGTGTTATGTGTGTCCCACCCTGGGGCTTGTATTTGCATGATGGGAATTCGAGCGTCCTGCCTTTCGGAAGGAAAGGATTGGTTTGCGCCGGTCGGTGCGGGATGCGGAATGGTCGTCCTCTTTGAAGTTCACTGGGCTCCGTGTGTAGGGGTTGGGCCACCGGGCTGTCAGGCAAGGGTTGGTCTCGTCGGCTGATTAGTAGCATTCTCACCCGAGCGGTCCGAGCATGGCTCAATGATCTTGCACAGGTAGGGTGTGAAACGTCTTCAGGCGGGGCGGCTGCTTGTCGGCAGACGGCAGGGGGACCACTGCATATGGAGCAAGGAAGGAACCTCGGAGGCGATTAAAAGCTTCTCGTAGCATGGCTTGGAAAAAGCTGATTCTTGTCGGACCGATGGAAGTGAATGCCCGGACGGCCGGCTCCAATGGCCTTACCGAGATGTGCGGGGTGATTCCCGAGATTAACAGTGGGTACACGAGCGGCAAGTCGGGATGGGGTATTCTGGGTAAGGAGGAAAGGGCGAATGCCTTGCCGATACCTGGGTACCGCGCTCGTGACGGTTCAGCTGTGCTTGAGGTATGGGGTAGCGCCCTGTCGATAGTAACAGTGGAGAGACCATTTCCGGGGAAGAGGTCGGTGAGGAGATGACCGACCTGTGTGCGACGTTTGCCTGAGTTTTGCTTTTTGTGCCTCCCTCTGTAAAGTTGCCTGATGAATGTTGGAAGGGGAACTAAGCTTCTAGTCTATTCTCGACCCCTGCCTAAGTCTGCACGAGTGAGAGAACATGAGGAAGAGGTTGGACAGGAGTCGGAAGAAAGTGGAACTAAGAAAAGAAGGAATGCGAGTCACGGGTGATCGATTGGGGGTATGGTAGGGCAATAGTACCTGGGAAATGGATAAGGGAGGTTAGGGAGACCCGGATGAGGGGTCTGAAAACAACCCTCATCTAGAAAGAAAAAAAGAAAAGGAAAAAGCAAACCACCTGACCATGAAGGGCCGTGTGGTGCTCTCATGTGAAAAACAGGACGGGCGTCGAGAAATAAGATGGCACGATGGTTGTCACCTCCTGTCTACTCTAGTGGTCCGAAAATGCCTATAGAAGTAAGGGATGGGGTATCTGTTGTTCTCCCGGAAGAAGGGACATAGACCGATCTAGAACCAGCCTATGAAACTGTGATGCTGAACAAGAAGGATGCGTTCCTCTGGATAGAGACAATCTGGACTAAGGTCAGCCTGACAAGACTCTCACCTAGCCTGATGGACCTAGAATTCCGGGGAACAGTGGAAGCTCAAGGATGGATCTACCTATCACAAGAAATGGAAAACGCAATGGTAGTGGGACTAGTATTGGGCACGGCACCGGATCAATTGTTTAGGCAAGTGGAACGGGAAGTGGTATGGGCAGCATGTCAGTGGAAAGAAATAGAGATGGAAAGGATGGAGGTGCGAGTGGAACTCGGGGACCGAAAAAATATGAGACGCCCCCTTAGGACAATGAGATGCATGCTACCCCCATTCCTGGTGGATGCAGTCTTTGGAACCAGGGGTAGATTGGAGCGGATATGCCGGTCGATGACGCGCCTGAGGTTGTACCAAGGTTCTAGGCAAGACTTCTTTAAACTATCGGTGGAGGCGGGGCCGTTCGAAGGAAACTGGGCGGAAGAATTAGCTGAGGTGTTAAACCTCCTTAGCGCAGATGAAACCTTTATTCCCAGCCCGGTGCATTGACAGATAGTTTACCGAAACGTAGCAGCGGGGGAAACCTTCTTGGAAGGGGTAAAAGAGATGTTCCTAGACGAGGAGGAGGATTTCAGTGATGAGGAGGACGGAGACGAGATAGAGGACTGGGACTTCTGAAGGGGGGGGCTTACCTGGGGAAAACGGGTTGTCGGCTATGTGCAGGTAGGAAACGATGGCCCGGGAACTCGAATTATGGGACTGCACATGGGAACCAAGACGAACCAAAAGGGGAGTAGAAATGTCAATACCGCCGAGCAATGAATGGAAAGGGACCACATTTGATTGGCGGAGGTATGAGATCGTGCCGGAACTATCGTACCTTTGGGTAGAGCGTATCTGGAATCCGTTGAGGGAAGAGGAAGGATGGGAAGAGATTGCGGAGGGAATGGTGGAATCAGATGGGACGATCGTTCTCTCGGAACACGGTTGACACCTGTTCTGCACGACGCTCGCGGCAGGACAGAACCCGACGTGGCTTTTAGGGGACGCTGAGGCAAGGGCTCGACAGGCGGGGGAAAGCTTTGCTAACAAAGGATGGGATACGGTCAGCAGTAGAGTCGTGATGGGAGGATGGAAGGAATTTAAACCGCCTGGTGCCCGAATCAAGACCTGGGTACCCGAGTTCGTGGCGGACTGGTTTGGGGGTTTTGATCATGTAACAGAGGTAGCCAACACGATGGAGCGAATACACGTGAATTACACATGGCTGGCAGGGAAATTTTATAGGACGTCCTTGAAATACGGGCCCTTCCACGGTGATAGAGCCCGGGAGGTCCTCATCATTTTGGACATCGAAAAGAATGACCGGCAGGAGGTGGCCCCGGAAACCAGGGAGGCCATAATCCGCCGTGAGGTAGCAGCAACACCTTGCTATGTGGATGATGTGTTCAAACTGTTTGAAGTACTGTGGTTCGACTAAGCGAAGGGAAGTTGCGGAGCCAGACAAATACGACAAAATTGCTAAGATTAGGGAATGGGATGTCTGGCCATTGTAGGGTTCAGCGCGGATCGCGAGCCGGGAGATCAAAGGCGAGCGCGCGATGGCACGAAGAAGGACGTTCCTGGAGGAGCGCCCCTTGGGCATTGAACCGCCTAGGGAAGTACCGGGTGTGATAGAGGTTAGCCTGCCGGCAACAGGCGAGGGATGACACCAGGTGGCGGATTGGGTCGGGATCGAGCTTGCGGAAAATATGGTTTATTTGGTGACGAAAGTTGAGTGGCGTGCGGCTGAGAATGGGGAATAGAACCCGGACCCATGGGGGCACGTGCAGGCAGAGGGGCGGTTGTATGTGTCAGAAAACGGGTGGAGGGAGTTCGGAGTTCGGCTGGCATATGGAGAAGACCCGTTGAGCATGTTTGAGGGGGCATGGCAGTTAGTATGGCGAACGGGATTTGAGTTCGCAGATCCAGGGGTTGACGATGTAACGGCAGACCTTAGGGTAGCCATGGTCGGGAGTTTCGAATTGCCTAGTGAAAATGTAGTACGAATGAGGTTGTTGTCATTCCTGCTGGAAAAACTGGGCGGTCTGGAACTTGTTGGACAAGCAGTAGCCGACCTCGCAAGCCTGACATATGAAGAAGCGGCGAAACATCGAGAATACTACCGGGCCTTCTTAGAAATGAGACCGTTTAGCAGAGAGCAGAAGTATGAGGTGTTGCGCATCCTGCGTGCTGTGTTTAGTACCAGGCCAAGGGTTCCGGTCGTGGGAAGTGAGGTCCTGTGGGGTGTCGTCCAGCGGAAAATAAGCCATGGGATGGCGTACGTAGATGATCTGTACCGATTGTATGAGCAGATGGAGGAGGAAACAGGTCGGTAATAGGGCCGAAGAGAGGGGAAAGAAATAGAAGAGGAAAAAAAGCACTAGACTAGGGATCGGGAAGTTGTTCGGGTGGAAAATTGAAGACCAAGTGGAATAAGTAAACTCTCGTGCTGTTTAAAACTGTGCAGGGGACTTCTAAGTCGGAAATGGCGATGAGACGCGCCCGGATGCCGCGACAACCCATGCACCCGCGACCACCTATGGAAAACGGAGATGGATGGGAGGTGTCGCTCCCAGCAAGCTAAATGATTCAAGGATCGAAAACCGAGTGGAGAGCCGTGACCCTGGGAAGAGGTCGGGCGTTCATGATGGTGGAATGTTTGTGGGATGGTATGAGAATTAACAGGGGACCGGGGGACGATCTGTACACCGATCTTAGGGTGACGGGGACCGTATACCTGCCAGAGTTCGGGTGACACATGTTAAGGACGGAGTTGGCACTAGGGCATGGGTCGTTGCCAATCTTCCAGAGGGTTACTAGAGTACTAAACCGGGTAGGCCAGCAAGGAAGAAGGAATGTGGGGTTAAGGACTCGGGTGGAGATAGGAGGTTGGCGAGAGTTTCAGGCCCCAATGACCGGGCTGAGGGGTCGAGTACCTCGCTTCATGGTAGACCTGGTATTCTGCAGTCTCAAGAGGGCAAGGGATTTGGTGGACTCAACCCTGGTCTGGATCCACGTCTTCGGCCGCAAACAACGGGCATGTTCTACGACGTGTCGGTCGGATATGGGCCGTTCTGGGGAAACCAGGCCTGGGAACTACTCGAATTACTCGAGATCTTGATATTCGGATTGCCCCACCTGTCGTTTGAAGAATACGAGCCAATAATTATCAGGGAAATAGAAATGGGGGAAAATTACCTTGCTGGGTTGGCTAACCTGTTCGAGGAACCGGATGAGCAGGGCAGGCCTGAGGGACCAGCATGAGAAAACGTGTCAGGAAGAGGTAGGGAAACAAAGGATGGGTACTAAGATAAGTAGGCGGCCGTCAGCAAAAGAGGGGCAGTGGTTGGAGTCCCGACCGACCCAATGATGCGGCAGGAAGAAACTAGAAAGACCACCCACTCTAAAAGTTCTAAGGCATCTGGATGCCAATAAGCCAAAAGGGTCATACCCGATAGGGAAGCCACTGGGCTCAGACACCGCCCTAAGAACCTAAGCGTGACAGTAAAGAAATGTCGAGCGGCGGCAGCAAGGCCGGCGGGAGAAAAACTTGAAGGGCGCCCTGGGAAAGAAAAGTCAGGAGAGTCGGACCAATTAATATAGGACGCAAAAAACATGGGAATAGGCGGGTTTTAGAGCCGGGACTAGGACAGTTATGAACATCCGGCCATTTTTTGCAAAAAAAAAATTCTCCATGTGCAGGCTAGGTAAAGGGAATGGCGACAGAAGAAGAGTTTGATGATCAGCAGAGCAGGGGGAGCCAGGATACGAATGGGGGTGAGGAACGAAACGAGGGATCAGTGAAGGATCGAGAGTCAACCAAACCGGAAGGAACCCGAGATGATGGAAAAAACATTTCAACAGGAGAAAGTTCCGGGAAAGCTGGGGGTAGCAAAAGGGGACCTCAGGAAAACAGGGAAGGGGGAAACGACGTGAAAACAAGCCCTCAGAACTCAGCAGGAACCACCCCTAAAAAGACGAAAGTCTTAGATACCCGTCGCAAACTGGCAGAGATAGACAAGCGGACTGCAAAATTTAAGGCAAGGCTCATCGAGCAGATGATGGCCGGGGATGAGGAGGACCCCCAGGGCGTAGGGTCATGAGAGGGGCAAAGGACCACTCAGGACGAGGCCAGATATGAAGGAAAGGATAATAGCCACAGGGGGACGCCTAACAAGAAGGGGAAGGACAAGGACGACCCCCAGGCAGAAGGGACGAAAAACGCTATGACACCGCCCACCATCGACAACGGCACTAGCAGACTGCCCGCCACGCCGAAAGTAACAGGGGCGTGTGACGGACTATGGAGCCTTAGGGAAAGAGTGCTAGGATGGTTTGACCCAGAAGGAATGTCCAAAACCAGGGAGAAGCAGAGGGAAAGCAAGGAAGGGAAAGGGACCAGTGCAGCCGGGGAAGCGGGTGCCTCCGAAGATGGTCTCAAGAGGGTAGTCGCCACCCTCAACAGGACACTAAACAAGAACCAGGGGTATCTCGCAGATGCAAAGAAGAAACTCACATTCGATGGGGCCAACATTACGGAGTTTCTAATAGACTATGAGAACCTAGCAGCCCTACTAAAATGGACGGAAGAGGAAAACATGGAGCACCTGGGGCAGCACGTGTCACTAAGCCTGGAAAGGGACATTATGTCCATCGTCACCTCCAGTGGATCCTGGAAAAAAAACAGGAATGAGATGATGAGGAAATACTTGAAGGCAGAGAAAATGGCAACAGAGGCCGAATTAGCCGCAGTCCAGAGGAAAAACTATGCGACTTACAATGATTTCCTAAGGGCATTCACGTTAGTGGCTCTGCGAATTCCCGGGGTAACGGACCGAATAATAAGTAAATACTTCCTCAGGCAGTTTTTCGAGTTCGATAAAGATAAGATTTTGTCATACCAGCAGACTATTAAGTTCGAATACACGAGAGACGTGGACTTCAGCACCGTAACAGACCTTGCGGAAAAGACAGTGGTTACCGAGACGCTAGCCCTACTTAAGGAATGGGAGGTCATAGATCTGACCGGGAAGACAGGGGATAAGGTCAAGAAGGGGATAGAGAGCCTGCACGAACGGGTGCACGGGGTTGATAGCAAGATGGACAGAATGAAAAATGCGTTGTTAGTAATGCAGGCGCAAGTGTCCAGACCCGCCCTCCCGCCCCAAGAGGCCGTGGTTCCGGCAGCTGTAGCAAACCGGGGGTTTGGCAGGAGGGACCCGGGCAACGAACAATGCAAGTATTGCACCATGATCGGGCATTTCGTACAGGCCTGCCCGAGACTCAATCACGATATCGAGCGGCAGAGGTGCAGCAGGTCCCTCAAAGGCGAGATCCGCGGACCCAGGGGGCAGCGTGTTAATTGGAACTCGCCAGGAGGGATGCGGCGAGCCGTCATCCTCCTGAATAACTTAGAGATAGCTGCCGTAGAAGCAGAGCCGATAGCCGAGATTGTCTGGGACCAGCCAAGGGGACGGGGACCACAGACCAATTTTATCCTAGAAGGCAATGGCCAGGATAGGGTAAATATTACCACTCGCCTGGCCGGGGCRGAAAAGAAGCTCATCCAAGATACAGTAATGGAGGAACTCACAGGGACTAGCATGGGCCAGCAAGAGACCGAAGCCGCGAAACAAGAGAAGGTCTATGGGAAGCCAAGGGAGGACGAACCGGTAGACAAGGCTACGACCACAAAAAGGAAGTTCAGGTATCAAATTCCGATCCTGACTTCGCCAGAAATCGATGGCACCTTGAGTAAGTTACTGGTACCATGGTATCGGTGTCTTTTTAGACCATGCTGCAAGCCAGCCCAAGGCTGCTTAAAGGACTCAGGCAGCTGCTAACGCGTAAGCGCGTAGAGGTAGAGGAAGCCCCGGAACTGCAAGAGCAGGACACGGAGGAGGCCGAGGCACCGCAAGGAGTCTCCAACCTCCAAAGCATTCCAGGGAGCCTGAGAGAGTTGGAGAAAGCCTTTGCGGACATCTGCCTAAGCCTACCGGATCGTGAAGGTGGCGAAGTCATGAGGGCGCCACCCGGGACAAAGCTTAACTTTCATGCATTACCAGTTGGGAAACTTAAAGTTCAAATTGGAACTCACCACACTGATGCGTTAGTGGACGGCGGAGCAGAAATCACCCTTATACGACGGGATTTCGCAACGGTCACGGGGTGCACGGTAAACAAAGAAGTAGCAGGGAGTATCCGGGAAGCAGGTGGCGAAATTCCTTTCACAGGGTATGTCACCAAATGTGTAGTCAGAACGGGAATCCGGGAATCCATCTGGTCCTTTGAGCGGATGACCGTAATGGAAGAAATGGATCACGACGTAATCCTCGGGAGACCATGGTGCGCCAATGTGGAAATGATAGGAATGCATCTGCACGACGGCACATACATGGTAGATATAGAGGATCCGGTGATTGGTCGTGGAGAACTCCTCCGACTCCTCGGAACTGGAGGGGACCCTCCGAAGGGCAAACTGGCAACTTGGTCCCCAACATTCGAAGAAAGTGCACGGAAGGGGCCATTCGCACGAATGGAAGGAATGAGGGAAAGGGTAGAAATTATGATTGAGGAGGCTTTTAGTAAAAGGGAGTGGATCAAGATGGGCTTGCCCGTAAAGAAGAGGAGGCCAGAAGACGAGTTCCTGGAAGTTATGGTGGCAGAAAAAAAGTCGGAAGTCGAACTTGGGGCCAGCCTGCTCAAACCAAAGGAAGCCCGAAACGAAACGTCGGAGGTAGTGCTTGGAATCCCAGATTTATTGCAACTTGTTAAGGCCATCAGGTACCACAAAGTGGGGGTGGACCTCGCAGCGCTTGCCAGATTTGAGGATGGGGTTCGAAAGAGCTACTGTCTGAATGAGAAGCTAGTCAGCATCCAGCCCCGCGTCTTAGAGGTAGCAAGGCCAATCCCGACCGTTCATTTTTTAGGAGAACGATCCCCGAAGGTAGTGTGCGAAAGTATAAACCCGTAAGCAAGAAGGCCAAACCGGTCTCGATCCTAGTAGAAACGTCAAAGGAAGAGGCCATGGAGAAGGAGGAGGAAATCTTGCGGGTAATAAGGGAGAGGCGAGCAATGGAAGGGCATCGCATACCAGATGAGGTAGCAGACACCATGAAAATAGGAGTGGAAGGGTTTCTAACAACAAAAGAAACTCAATTGATAAGAAAGGCATGCCAGGAGTTTCATTTAGCTTTCGCTTTCAACGATCATCAGAAAGGGCGATTGGACGCAAAGCTAGTTCCCCNGGAGTTTCATTTAGCTTTCGCTTTCAACGATCATCAGAAAGGGCGATTGGACGCAAAGCTAGTTCCCCCTGTCAGGATCCACACCGTACAGCACGAGTGTTGGAATGATAAAGGGTCCGCCTATGAGTTTGGGATAACAGCAGAGGTCACCGACCTGCTTAGAGCTAAGATAGATTCTTTCGTGGCTGAACCCACCGCATCCCCCTACGCGAACAAGTGGTTCGTGTTCAGGAAGCCCAAAAAGATGCTCAGGTGGATCCAGGACCTGCAGAAGCTCAATGCGGTAACAATCAGGGACGCAAACTCACTTCCACATGCCGAGTTGTTGGCAAAATCTCATGCGGGGCGGAGTATTTACTCCCTGGTAGACTTGTACTCAGGATATGATCAGTTGCCGCTCGATGCGAGGGATAGACCGTACACCGCAATGCACACCCCCGTAGGGCAGCTGCAAATGCAAGTGACCCCTATGGGTTTTACAAATGCGGTAGCAGAGGCGCAGAGAAGGATGCTCGCCGTCGCAGGGGATATGTTTCCGAAAAAGTGTGAACCATATATAGATGATAATCCCGTAAAAGACGCAAGGTACAAGGACGAGACGGAGGTTGAGCCGGGCGTACGAAAGTTTGTTTGGGACCACCTGCATGATATTAAGGACCTACTGCAGCGCTTCCTCGTTTACAATATTACTTCAAGCGGACCCAAGAGCATCCTGGCCCTTCCGGAAGTAACCATACTGGGATTTCGTTGCGGAGCTTATGGGAGGTGACCCGACCCAGCAAAGACGGATAAGATCTCCCAGTGGCCGACACCCCTGCGTACCACGACGGAAGTACGGGCCTTCCTAGGGGTGGTTGGGTTCTGGAGGATCTTCATCAAACGATTCGCAAAGATAGCAGAGCCTATCCGCGCGATGATTAGGGAAGGTGGCACTATGTATTGGACAAAGGATAGGGAAGAGGCAGCCCTGACCTTGAAAGACATCCTGTCGTCCGATCAGGTCACGTTAGCAGTACCCTGTTTCAATGACGAGGTAGGACGACCCTTCATCTTAGAAACAGATAGGGGACCATTGGCAGTGGGAGGAGTATTGATACAGAGAAGCGAGGAGGGTAAATAGAGACCAATCAGATTTGAAAGTAGGACCCTGAATTCAGCAGAACGACGGTATTCGCAGTTCAAGAAGGAGGTCTTAGCAATCTTGTATTGTCTTAAGACCTTCCAGGCATACCTGTTCGGGAGGCGATTTATCCTAAGGATCGATCCCACCAACGTTGCCGGAGCCCTAAAGAACTATAAGCCCATAAACCCGACTGTCGGCAGATGGATAGGCTTCATATGGCAATTCGACTATAAGGTCGAGCGAATTGCAGGGCTTCGAAATAGGGCAGATGGGTTGAGTAGGGTTTGTATCACGCCAGAAGGAGTAGAGGACGCAGAACCAATTGACGCCTTCCTGGAGTACGAAGGAGGGACCCTTGTCGTGGATAATGAGATGGCAAATCCGGCAATTGCAACATGTCAGTTGTTGATTCAGACCTTGGAAAAGGGCGCACCTGCAGTGGTTGCAGAACTCAGGGAAGGACCAGTCACCACAGTCAGGCGCAAAGAGGAAAATGACTTGTGGGGAGCAGAAGTAGGGGCCAGAGAGGAACTGATGGCAATGACCGTGGAGGGGGGACGGGACGCCGTGATGACGTTGGCCGAAGCCTGGGCGCAGAAGGAGTGTCAGTATCTAGTCAACCTCACTCGGGAGGAGCAGAGTACGGATCAGAAGGAACATGAATTCTTCCTCATATAGATGTACGAGGGCGTCTTCAAATAAATCGGTCTGCTACTTGTATGGAATAAAAAACCCACGGAAGTCAGTCCCAAGGCAAGGGAGGAAGTCGAAAAGTATGTCCTAAGAAATGACCACCTGTTCAAGAAAGAGGAAGGGATGATACCTAGGCGTCTCGTTTGTGGGAGGTCTAGGCAGCTGGACGTAATCCAGGCAATGCATGACGGGCTAGCCGGAGGTCACCGGTCGTCCAAGGGGACACTTGCAACGATTGTGCCCCTGTACTTTTGGCCAGGGATGGCAGGCATAGTCGCTACGTATTGTCAAACGTGTCTGATATGTCAAGAAAGGAGCGCCGTACGAGTTTACGAGCCCCTTAAACCCACCCGGTGACCCGGGTGCTGGGACCCGGACACCTTGTTCACCTCGACCTTGCCGTTATGCCCGTATCAATGGATGGGTTTAGATACATCTTGGATGCAAGCGATAATCTCAGTGGCTATGTGGAAGCCATAACCCTCAAGAAGAAGACGGGGAAAGCGGTGGCCGACTGGGTGGAAGATTTCTACCTAAGGCACCCCTTCGTGCGCAGGTTTATAGCAGACAATGGGACATAATTCGTTAACCAGGAAGTGTTGAACAGGCTTAAGACACTGTGTGTACCGATCAAGATCACCGAGCCCTACCATCCTGAGGCAAATGCACCAGTAGAAAGGGGTCACCGGACTTTGAAGAACACAATCGCAAAGTTGGCAGCACATAATTTGGGAAGTTGGCCATGGTTTCTCAAGCAGGCAGTCTTCGCCGAGAACATGACTCCAAAAAGAACAACGAGATGTATTCCAGCAGAACTCTGGTATGGAAGGGAGATCGATTTTCCGATAGAAGCTTTGGTCCCTACCTGGAACAGGCTAGATGACGATCCATACTTGAGTACCGTGACTGTTATGCATGAACAGGGTCAGGCAAGAAGAAAGAAGACAGCAAACGGCAAAAATGGACTTTGGAAATGAAAACGATAGCAACGCCATCAACAGGCCTACTGAGGGACAGTCATCAAGGCAGGTTGGGGAATCAAGCTCAAGGAAGAGGAAGCTATATGTGGGGTTTGACCACAACCTGGTGGTAAACAGAGGGGGCAAGAAACAAGGGACCAGAGGGTCGTCACCACTGAAGGAAGGGGAGCCAATAGAGCTGCCTTCAGACAGTGATCCTAACAGCAACGAAGAGGGGAACCCAGAGGAGGGACAACGGTCGGGGGAGAATGAGCCCGTTGAGTTCATTGACCTCACCAGCGACGAAGAGGGAGATGAGGTAACAACGCCCACAAGGGAAGAACGGGGAAGAGGGGAGCAGCCGGGTGAGAAAAAGGACAAATGGATAGAAGAGTTCGGACCTGAGTTCAGCGATTGGTTCGATCAATGGGCCAGTATTTTGCGTTATCAATGGGTAATGAAGGGCCAGGAAAAGTTGAGCAGGGGAGAAGACATATCCCCAACAACCTTCTTTTCAGAAGAAACGCTTCGCCATCTACAGACCATAAAGAGGCTAATGGAGCAAGAGATGGAGGACCGTGCAAGGAGGGAGGCTCGGCGCCGGGCACCGTGACAGTAAAAGGGGACAGCAGGCATGATGGGAATAGCTGGGAATCGGGGAGGGGTTGGTAGCCGGGCAGCAAGAACTACCATCTTTCCTTTTTTGCGCATTTGGACTTCTTTCCGAATGAACTGTGATGAGACAGTTGCTAAGCTCGAAGCGGCTAAGGACTAGGTAACGAATGCTACTTCACATAAGTCGTTGCTTCTTCGAGAATGGGCATGAGAGTTCTTTTGCACTTAGAATAAAATTTTGGATGGCTGGGTAGATTAAGGGAAAGAAAAAGGGGAAACAAGGGGGACCTAGATGAGACGAGTCTGTAATGTTGTCGTTGCATTCGAACTTTGTCTCCTCCTTTTTGGGAAGGACTGTAATGAAACTACTTTTTGATTGAGGAAACTAGTGGAGGTTGGGAGGCTTGTGCTACTTTGTATAAGTATTCGTTTCTTTGGGAAAAATGAGAACTTTTTAGGTAGTAAGAAATGGACTTTGGGGGATGATTGACTTTGCCTCGAGAAAATAGGCAGGGGCATGTGAACTCTTGAACATTGGAAGATGCAGTCATGGCGAGAGTTTTTCCTTTGAAATTGTGTATCCAGGACTGAATGAGTCATTGCATGAGCCCTTGTGAGAGGTTAGGGGACCTACGGGTAGAGAGGCACCCTCTCCCCTAGGAGCCTAATCCAACCTACCCCAGACAATCCCAGAGCATTGAGAAACATATGAGAAGTCAGAAAAGTCGCAGGGAAACATTGAAATGATGCAACACCCCTTGCAATGGTGAACGACCGGGCGGGCTAGTGCTGCTTCGGGCCGCGAGCCTCAACTTGAGTACTAGACGCTAAGTCGGATGTATGGATGGATGTAAGAATGACAAAAGACATGAGGAAAAGGAAGAAGCATGCGTAAAAACCCAAGACGATGGCCGCCCTCTAACCCCCGAGACGGGATAGGATCCGTGTCCTCGAGGTCCACCCCCTCGGACGCTAACATTGCAATGGACAAGGATGATCCTAACCAGGCTGTTCAATTGAAATGGACAACGATTGCCCTAATCAGGCTGCCCGATTGAAATGAATAAGGATGGTCCTAACCAGACTGTCCGATTGCAATGGATAAGAATGGCCTAACCAGGCTGTTCGACTTGGAAGTGGAAAGAATGACCCTAACCAGGTTGTTCGGAATGACCCCTGACAAGGGTCACTCTTTGGAAGTGGCACTGGGGTCCCCTTACATGGCTGCTTGAGATGTATGATATTGGAAGAGCTGAGCTTTGGAAAAGATATTGATGAGATATTGAGCCGAGTTTGAAAGAGACATTGAGCTGAGTCTTGGGAAAGATTGGAAGAGCTGAGCCTTGGAAAGGATATTGGACTCAGCCTTGGAAAAGATATTGCATTGAGCACTTCACTGATATTGAGCATGAGAATGAGACTGAGCATTGAAATTGGACTGAGTATTGGAAATTGCATTGTATAAACAGGGGACCCTAGGCAACTCAAAATGGACTTGGAAATAGCCTTGAAATGAAATTTCTCGTTTTCTAGTCTTTGGCCTCAGCAAGAGGGGGATACCGGTGCATGCACCGCGACCCCAAGACCTCTATCCCTTTAAGGGAAAAAGTCTCAGCGCGACCTGTTCCTCTTCGAGAGGATGAGGGTTAAAGGACTAAGGCACCCACCACTTGGATCGGTGTGGGACGTCCGGAACCACCTCCGACAATGAGCTCTAGTCGGGGAGTTTCAACTGCGCCTCCTGTTGAATGCCTAAACGTCAAAGGGCGAGGGAGCCAAATGGGCAGGGAAGCTATTCTCATCTAGTCTATTTTGCTACTCTCCAACCACACGCCATGTCATAGGGGGGTGGCATGGCCGTTTGGGTCGGATCACGGCTGCCCTCGCTAAGTTGGGCGACATTGTCCAAGGGGAGAGGCCGGACGAGGTACCGGGTGGAGTCCGCCACCACCACGGGGCATTGACACTGCCCTGCCGGAAGATTACAACCGTTTCGAGACTAATTGCGAGGTCTTCATAATTGCACTCGCGGACTGATCGAGAGCCCCAACTCTCTTGAAAGAAAGAGGCCGGAATCCATAAAATCACCACTCGGGAGGAACGATTCGCGAGGAACGCTCTTACGGCTAGACGAGGCCCTGGCAGACTTGGATTGGACCTACCTGACAGACGTGAGGAGGGACCTTGGTATCGGTGCTCGCCACGTAAGGGAACAAAGGTCGGACCGGGTAGAAGGATGAGGCGTCGTTCGCTGGGGAATAACTGATCACTCTTCCTTCTGTGAAGCAGACGGGCTTGTATCCTTGACTTGCGGTTGGTGGGCCAAAGGTCTGCGTACCTCCGAGTGAGAACCAGTCGCGCGATGGGGACATCGCGTTTTGAGTGGGGGGAAGGTGTGCCATCTACCAATGAATACGCATAAAAATAAGACTTGTAATTGATTTTGCATGGGCTTGGAAAAAAGGGGTCTGTCAAGATGGCCGGAACAGAAAAAGGTGGTAATTGACTTTGTATAGGCCTGAGAAAAGGGGGGTCTGGCAAGACGCCAGTGCAGAAAGGACTTGAGCAAGTGACATGGTATGAACTGGAACTGACAGACTGAGAGTTGGCTGTGTAATTGGTTCGTATAAGCTTGAAAAGATGAAGAAGTGGCTGAGGGGTGAGCCAAGCATTGCACAATGAGAATCAATTAAGTAAAGGGCAAGAAAAGGCAGAGGATGATATGCATGCGGAATTGGCAGGACCTGAGAAAGGCCGGGAGGAATGACCCGGGAAGGATGTATGTGGATTTGGCTATGTCTGAGCTTTGGGGAGAGGAAAAATTGTATTGAAAATGAGTGGATGTCCTAAGAGTAATGAATGAGACAAAGCCAAAATGATTTTTTCTCGAGAATGTTTTCTCAATGAAATGGGAAGATAAATTTGAGATTACGAATGCAGCCTTCAAGACATTGTCGAGAGCGATAAATAACGTACAATGAAAAACTAGTTGCAGGGCATGTCTGTGGTCAGACCCCTCCAAGGGGCGATGCTAGTCAACTTGATAAGAAAAAGAGACATCAAGCTGCTTAAGCTCCTTGATGAGTTGCTAGCTTGCACCTGGAGGAAGCCATGGTGAATGATCCTTGTGACATTCGCCGCCAAAATCTTCTTCTTACCACGGTTCCTGGGGAGGGTGATCGTCCTCTCTTTTGTGGGACGATACCGGAGGTCGGTGGGAGGCTCTTGAGTATTTGGGAGTTCCAGTGAGAAAGAGATACAGTTGTGAGACGGACGTGGATGCACAGAGAGGGTTACGCACTCGTTACAAAGACATTATTGAGCTTGGGGACGTTACGCAACCCAGAGGAAACCTGAAACAAAAACCTTGACCCATCCATACCCTCCCCCGCCCAAGGGGAAAAAACTTAAAGAAGGGTCCGAGAAAAGAGTAAGAAAGACAAGAGGAGCCCTGGCAAGCTAACTACTCATCCCACCCCACTCCCCTTCCTTGTCTGTCTATCACTCCAAGACCCTTACTAACCATGGATTGGTGCGCGATGAGGACATCGCGAATGAGTGGGGGGAATATGTCGGGACTGGTAAGTCCCGAACGATTTCCCGTCACTCGAGAGATTGTATATGATCAGTTTGTGAACGGCAGAGAAAAACGGAGGCAGGAATCCTTAAAAGATTGGAAGCGTGGGCGCGGACAGTAGGAAGCCAGAGGTTGCCCAGAGTCGTCGGGGCCGTCGGACTAGAAATGGGTTGGTTAAGCAGAAAGCGGCAAACGGACAGTGAGAGAATAGCAGGGGCGACTCCTTCCCCAAGGACGGAGAAGGATCGCCGGGAAGTCGGTAACAACATAGGAGGTGCGCAGCAAGGGAAGGAAGGAAGTGGGAAAGGACAGGGCGCAAGGCGCAAGGCGCTGACGTGACGCGGCGGCAGAAGGGCCAAGAGGACCACACGGGATCGAAGGACGGGGCGGCACCAACAGGACAAAGCGTCGGGGACCACGCGGGACCAAGGGACGGCGTGGTGCCAGCAGGGCGAAGTACCAGGGAACCGCGTGAGACCAAGGGAAAGACGTAATGCAGGCAGGCCGAAGTACCAGGGACTGCGTGGGCCCAAATAAAATGGCGACACCAGCGGAACCACTACCAGATTGGGTATCGACGAAATAAAAAGTGTCAGGAGCCGCCGACAAGGGTTGTCGACAGAACGGAGAAGACGGGCGTGAGACGGGAAAAGACGGAGGGCACCTGAAGCGACCCAGGGGGTTCCTGGATCAGACGCAACGACAACAAAAATAAAATAACCTGACACCAGGTGGACGGGACCGTCCGGGCCAGGGGTCCGGATGAAAATGATAAGTACCGTCGCGGCAAGCGCCGACAGGAGGAGAGGAGGGGACGGTAGTAATGAGGGGGCCGGCCAACAGTCCGGGTTACCGAGGGCTCCACGTGGAGAAAAGGCTGGCCGGAGAAAATCGGAGCAAGGGGGCCTCAAACTGGGAGCGGCCGCAACAAAAAGGAGCCCCCTTTGGACTTGGGGGTGCCACTACTGCAGTCCGAGGTGCAACGGCCATGTGCCGGCTACAAAAACAGACCTTGAGTAAAGTCCAACAGCTAGAAAGAAGAGGAATAGCCGTTGGACACTTGTCCCTACAGCAATAAAAGAAAGAGGGAGAGAGAAAGGGAGAAGAGGGGGGGGAAATGAGACAAAGGAGGAGGAACGAGTGGAGGAAAAAGTGCCGCCAGGTTCGGACTGCAGCAGTGGGGATGGGCACGTCCCAATGATGACCTCATCCCTCCTAGATCCTAGGAGTGCAGTCCGGATTGCAGAGATAAGGCCCTTGGGGCATTATCTCTGTAATATCTGAATTAAAGCAACAAAAATAAGGAAAAATGTTGATGTGAGTTGGCCGGCTCATTTTTGGGCCTTAGATCTGAAATCTGATCCCATAGTAGAGGAGATCTAACCGTTTTTTGTGGGCTGACGCAAAACGGCTAGCTCCGGAATGAGTTGGCAACAAAATGGAGGGAAAACAAAGAGAGGAGCAAGACAAAACTGCGAATTTGGCCCAAGGTTTGGGCCAGGTACATCAAAAAATTAAAAATTGGGGCAAAGGACTCAAATTTGGAGCACGGGGAGCTTGGAGCAGCTCGGAATGATGAGAACCATAGATCTCAGCCAAATCCAAGGCTGAGCTCTGTGCCGCCACTTGGAAAAATGCAACGGCCACTCACAAGAGGTCTAGACTAGGGAAAAACGAAAAACGGGCCTCTAGGCCCTCAAATTTTGGTAAAGGCTACATTTTGGGGTACTGGTACCTAAAAGGCAGCACTTTTTGAAAAGAAAAGAGGCCGGGGTAGGCCAAGGGGTAGTCCGAGAGGGTACCAGCCTCTCGGACTGCATGTACCTGGCCAAAATGAGGCCCAGGTACCTCTAGGTAGGCCAAAATTGGAAATTTGGCCCTTGGGGTACCTCACTCTACCTAGAGGCACTTGGAGGGGCCTAGAGGTTGGGCGGTGCACCCGTTCCAGCCTATATAAGTTGGAGGTGTAGGCCGCAACTCTCATTTGAGCATGAGAGGTGCCCATTCTGCCCAGATGAGTCCGTGAGTGAGTACTAGTGAGATAGAGCAAGGTAGTGAGGGTCGGAGCTAGCCTGTAGCCTGGCTATGGTGGTAAGACTTAGAAAGGTGACCTAGAGGCTAGAAGGGAGCAAGGAAAGTGGTCCGCCATAACCCTCAGGCAGTGAAGTAGGAGGAAAGGCTGAAAGGGGTCCCCTTAGCCCTTCTAGAAGGAAGGACTCCACAACCTTAGAAGTAGGAGCCTGCCACAGCTAGAGGAGAAGTGTGAGAGAAGGGGAGGACTTGGGGAGGTGGGAGAGCTATGCTCAAGGAGCTAGAGCCAAGCCTGGACGACCATTGACTAAGAGACCAGTGAGAGGTGAGTGAAAGAGGAGGAAGGTTTTCCCTTCTCTCTTCTTCTTCTTCTTCTTCTTCTTCTTCTTTCTCTCTCCTCTCTTTCCCCTTCTCCTTTTTTCTCTCCTTCCTTTACCTCTCGTCCTCCCCTTCTTCTTCTCCCCCTTCCCCATCTTCTTCCTCGCTCCAAAACTTTGAGTTTTCACTGATTTGGGTGCTTAGTTGAGTTGCGATTCACCTTGTGAAAGTTCCGTGATGTTTCCTCTTCATAGATTGCTTCAAACTTTGAGTTTTCACTGATTTGGGGGCTTGGGCAAGTTGCGATTCACCTTGG
>BFEA01000052.1:1448228-1459581 GCA_003427395.1 Chara braunii
TTTCCCTACGGGCAGTGCATGAAAGCTAAGCTTTGTCCCGGGTGGTGATCTCATGACTTCGCCGCCCTCCCGGTCGGGCAAGCTCAAACGAATGTCTGCAAAGGCTTTTTCGAGATCCTCCAAGTCCCCGTGACTCCTCTGAAGGTTAGCCACTTCTTGCGGAGCTTCCTCCTCCCTCTCCCCTTCTGGTAATTCGGGGTTGTCGCSTATTTCTACTCGCCTCCGAGTCAACAGTTGTCTGAGCCCTTTGAGCAACCTAGGGTTAGCCTGCAGCATGGTCTGAAAAGACACCGATACCATGGTTCCTAGTAACTTGTTAATGGTGTCGTCGAGCTCAGGCAAGGTTAAGATCGGGATTTGATACCTAAACTTCTTCTTAGCGGCGGTAACCTTGTCTGCAGGCTCCTCTTCCCTAGGCTTCCCATAGACTTTCTCTGGTTCCTCGGCCTCAGGCTCTGCTTGGGGTTCGGAGCTTCCGGCGACCTCCTCCATAATGGTGTCACGGTTAATCCTTCTCCCGGCCGTTCCCAATCGAGTGGTTGCGTTCACCCTATCACGTCCGTCACTTTCCAAAATAAAGTTGGCCTGCGGCCCACGCCCCCGGAGTTGATCCCAGATGATCTCGCCCACCGGTTCGGCTTCTACGACTGTTATTCTAACCCGTTGAGCATGATAATGGCTCGCCGCATCCCTCCTGGCGAGTTCCACTTCACCCATTCCCCTTGTGGTCCAAATATCTTCCCCTTTAATGACCTGGTACACCTTCTTTTCATAATATCATGGTTGAGCTTTGGGCACGCGCGCACATAATGTCCTATCGCGGTACAGTACTTGCATTGCTCGTAAGCAGGATCTCTCCGTCCGAATCCCCGGTTGGCTACACCTGGCGGAACCACAGCTTCCTGGGGAGGGAGGGCGGGTCGGGATACTTGTGCCTGCATAACCAATAGCGCGCCTTCCATCCGTTTAATTTTATTGTCGACCCCGTGCACTCGTTCATGTAGACTTTCAATCCCCTTCTTTACCTTGTCGCCCGCCCTACCGGTCAGATCTATGATCTCTCCTTCCTTGAGCAAGGCCAACGTTTCTGTTACTACCGTTTTCTCAGCCAGATCCGTTACCGTGATAAAATCAACATCCCGCATGTTTACGAACTTGCTCGTATGTTGGTAAGCTGACAGAATCTTGTCTTTGTCGAACTCGGAGAACTGCCTGAGGAAATATTTGCTCATTATCCGGTCCGTGACCCCGGGGATCCTTAGTGCTACTAGAGTAAATTCCCGTAGGAAATCATTGTACGTTGCGAAGTTCTTCCCCTGAACTGCCGCTAGGTCGGCCACTGTTGCCATTTTCTCTGCCGCTAGGTACTTCCTCATCATCACATCCCGGGTCTCCTTCCAAGACCGGCTTGCGGCTACAATGGCCATTATGTTCCGTCCTAGGCTTAACGACACATGCTGTCCTAGATGGTCCATCTTTTCCACCTCGGTCCACTTTAGTAACGCAGCTAGGTTCTCGTAGTCGATCAGGAACTCCGTGATGTTTGCTCCATCGATAGTCAACTTTTTCTTGGTGTCTGCCAGATAGCCTTGGTTCTTGTTCAGTGCTCGTGTGAGGGATGATACTATCTTCCTAAGACCGCCTTCAGAGCTACTGGCCTCGCTTGCCATGCTGGTATCTGGCCTTTCCTTGCTGGCTTTCTGCCCCCCTTTAGTCTTTGTCGTTCCTTCCGGGTCGAACCAACCTAACACCCTTTCTCTGAGGCTCCAGAGCCCTTCGCATCCTCGCGATGCCACTGGCGAGGTCGGCAGACGGCTAGCCCTACTGTCTGTGGCTAAGGGGTTCGTTGCCTTCTCTGCCTCCATTCTCGGCGAGTTCTCTCTCTCTTTCCTTCTTTTGCTCGGCGTTCCCCCACGGTCACTACCCTTGTCCCCTTGCCCAGTTCCGCCCTGGCTGGTTTTCCGTTCGTTCCGCGGTACCTCCTGCAGAGGGCCTTCCTCGTTCCCAATCATCATTTCCTCAATTAACCTTGCCTTGTATTCCGCGGTCCTTTTCTCTATTTCTGCTAGCTTGCGCCTCGCGTCCGTGACCCTTACTTTCTTAGACATAGCTCCCTCCGAGTTCCCGGGGCTCGCCCTATCCTTATTACTGTCCTCCTTGTTTTGCTGGGCCCCCTGTCTGCTTCCCCCGGCGTTTCCCGAGCTTTCTCCTGAGGACATTTCCTTCCGGTTCCCTTTGGTGCCATCCAGATTTGTCGATTCCCTGTCCTTCTGCCCTTCCTTGCTTTGCTCATCACTGCCTCCTAAGCCTGGTCCTCCCTCGCTTTCATAATTACCCGTCTCATCCTCCGTTGCCATACTTGCCTACTTCTGCATAACCAAAGGATTCCCCAGAACAAACGCAGTGCAAGGCATTTAGGTTCCCTAGGTTCCAATCCTGTTGGTTTATCCTTTTACTTGGTAATTAGGCTTTTCCCCATTCCCATTTTCTGATGGCTTCCTTAATATGGAGCCGCGTCCGGCTCTGCTGCCTCACCGAGCTAAGGGCGTGACTTAGCTTCCCTTATCACCGGCTCGTTTAGAGCGCCCTTATTTCGTTGGTCGGTGCGTAGGGGTCCGGGTTGGGCAACCCGCTAGAAAAAGTTTTCCTGTGCGGTGTTCCCTGTCTGGCGCTTATTGATCATCCGGGTCCGAGGCCCCCCCCTTTCCTATTTCTGTCGGTGGACTTCGAACGTAGCGGACTGTGCTTGATTTGCCCTACTGGCTCGCCTGCGGGTGCTAGTCCCTTTCTCGCCTTCGTGGCTCTTCCGGTTCGGTAGGCTCCTCGAATAGTTGAGCCACCCCCGTTAGATAATTCTCCCCTATCTCGATTTCCCTTTGGATTATGCGTTCGCACCCGGTCCAGTCTAGCCGGGGCGTACAAAACATCAGGATGTGGATGACTTCTAGTAATTTGTGGGCCCTGTTTCCCCAGAACGGCCCATGCTCCACAACGACATCGTAGAATATCCCAATGGTAAGGGAGGGAAAGTGGCCTGCCCAGACTATCGTTGAGTCTGCCAGCTCTCGCGCCCTCGCGAGGCTTCCGAAGACGAGGTCTATCATAAAACGGGGCACTCGGCATCTCAGCGGTGTGGTCGGTGCCCTGAACTCCCTCCAACCTTCCATTTCCACCTGGGTAAGTAAGCCCACGTTCCTTCTTCCCCTGACCGATTGTCCTATCTGGGTCAACGTCCGGGCAGCCCTTCGAAAGACTAGCGCCAGCTCGTGACCTTGTGCTATCTCTACCCACAACGAGTGTCAGCCGATCTCAGGCAGATACATGGTCCCGGTAACTTCCAGATTGGAAAACAGATCGTCTCCGGGTCCTCGGTTGAGTCTCATCCCTGTCCATCGACATTCTACCAACATGAAGGCGGCGTCCCTTCCCAAAGTCCCCGCCCGCCATTCTATGTCGAACCCCCGATAGGTAGAACTCGACGGGAGGGATACTTCCCATCGTCCACCGTTGTTCCAGGGCGGTCCGGGGTACCAGGGATGGCGTTCCATTCGCACACGGGGCTGGCGTTCCACTCGCTCACGTCTTGCTGTCATTGTTACCTTGGTGATTCCCTGCATAGTCCACATAGAAAGGGTTACAGCCAATCTTCATAATCCGCCCACTTACTGCCTCCCTTGCCCTTCGTGTTTTCATTTCTCTTTTCTAGTCCCAACTATCCCTCTATACCCCTGGGAGCAGTAGCCTACTCTGGCTGTTCGTACAGCCGGTAGAGACCATCTATGTAGGTTGCGCCCCGACCTACCTCTCGCCGGATGATTCTCCACATGGTCTCATCACTTATCTGTGGGACTCCTGGCCTAGTATTTACCGCTGCTCGTAGAATGCAAAGCACCTCTCGCCCTTGTTCGTCCCCGAAAGGCCCCATCTCTAGGAAGACCCGATAGTATTCTCAATACATTAATGCTTCGTCAAAATTTAGCCTAGTTACGGCAGTCACCACCTGCTCCACTCGTTCTATGCCTCCCATTCGTCTTAGCAGGAAGGGTGGTAGACTCATCCGTATGATCTCATTTGGTAGCTCAAAAACCCATGCCGCGACGACTTTTACCTCAGCCGTCACGTCATCTCGTTCTGGATCTGCAAACTCAAACCCCTCCCGCCAGGTTATTTGCCATGCCCCTTCGAACATTCGCACGGGGTCATCCCCGGAAGCCAAAGCAATCCCAAAGGTCCGCCGTCCCTCCTCCGACAGGTGTAAGGACCCCGTCGCATGTACACGCCCTGGGAGGTTCAAGTCTACGCCCCCGAACTCCCCTCTCGCACGCCATTCCAGCTCCACTACTAGGTACACTGTATCTTCCACCAACTCTACCCTCACCCAGTCCATTACCGGATTGCTTACCGCATTTCTTGCCGGCAGGCTTATTTCGACCCTGCCTTCTGATATTCTTGGTGGCAGGATCCCACGAGGTCTATCCTCCCAGAACGTCATTCGTCGGGTCATCTCGCAATGTCTCCTTTCCGGCTTTCTTAGTCCGATTGCTGCACCTACCAAGATTCCATGCCTTTCGTGTTTTAGTTTTTCAACCCTCCCTACTTATCGTACACTGGTTCTTGCCGCTATCCCCAACTCGTACACGTTCAATTCTACCCCCCTCCATTTTCCAGCTGCTGTCACTTCCCCCTTGTTTCGATCCTTATGCACCATCTACGGCCTAATGTACACACTCCCTTTCTTATGTTACACCTCAATTTACAAACACCCTCCATACTCAGGCCTTTTCGCGGTGTTCGATCCCTTGGCCTCATTCAGACGAACCACAGTACCTCAAATAGTTTAAAGACATCGTCTACGTAGGAGGGTGCGGCCGCCGCCTCCCGGCTAACTATGGCGTCCCAAGACTCCGCCTCTATCTCTAGGCGGTCATACCTGCCTATTCTTAGGACGATGATGACTTCCTCGACTTTATCTCCTTAGAAGGGCCCATATTTCAATGAGAGCCTATAGAACTCCTTAGTCAGCCAGACACACTCTATATGCACCTTTTTCATGGAGTCAGCTACTTCTAAAATGTGCTCAAACCCTCCAAACCACTCGGCTATGAACTCCGGTACCCAAGCCGTTATCCGTAGACTTGGAGGCTTAAGTTCCTTTCATCCTCCCATCACAACTCTGCTACTAACTTCGTCTCATCCCTCGTTGGTGAACCGCTTGCCTTCCTTTCGGGTTCGGGCCTCTGCATCCCCCAGAAGCCACATCGGGTCCTGTCCCATTGCTAACATGGTACAAAACAGGTGTCATTCATCCTCGGAAAGGACAATCGTTCCGACCGATTCTACCTTGCCTTCTGCTATATCATCCCAACCTTCCTCTTCCCTTATCGGGTTCCAAATCCGCTCTATCCATACATATGACAAGTCCCGGGCAACCTCAAACCCAATCCAGTCGCACGTGGTCCCCCTCCATCCATTTCCTGTTAGTATAGGCATTTATGTTCCTCCTCTGAGTCACCATGGTTCCCAACCTTTGAAGGTGTATTCCATCATCCTTTCTTCTCTAGTCATTTTTCCCTTTCCTGCACAATACCAGGTCACCAGTCCTTCCTGAGTTAAGTCCCCCTACCCCTCTTAGAAGTCTCAGTCCTCTATCTCTTCATCTTCTTCTTCATCACTGAAGTTGTCCTCCTCGTCGTACACCAACTCCCTTACCCCGTATAAAAACGTCTCCCCTATTGCCACATTCCTGTAGACTATCCCCCAATGCACAGCGCTAGGGACAAAGATATTGTCTATGCTGAGGCAGTTTAGTATCTCCGCCAGCTCCTCTGCCCAGTTCCCCTCGAACGGCCCCATTTCTACTGATAACCGAAAAAAATTTTGCCTAGCGCATTGGTATAGCCCGAGGTTCGTCATGGACTGACATATCCGTACTAGCCTGCTCCGAGTTCCGAAAACCGCATCCACTAGGAAGGGGGGCAACACACATCGCATGGTTCTTACGGGTCGCCTCATGCTTCCTCTATCCCCAAGTTCCACACGTACGTCTACCTTTTCCATTTCCATTTCGCTCGGTTGACATGCATCCCACACAACCTCTGCTTCTGCCTTCCTAAACAACTCGTCCGGTGTATTCCCGAGTGCCAACTCTATGATCATAACTTTCTCCCCATCTTGCAACAAGTCGACCCACCCCCGGGCTTCCACTGTTCCTCGGAATTCCAAATCCATTAAACTTGGCGACAACCTTGTCAAGTTGACATTAGTCCATACTGTTTCTATCCAAAGAAAAACATCCTCTCCTTCCAGCATTACCGTTTGGTATGCCGGTTCAATGTCCGTCCACGTTTCATTTTTCGGGAGGACGACCGATACTCCTTCCTTTACATCTGCTGGCATTTCTGGGCCGCTAGTATAGATCGGGGAAGACAACCATCGCGCCATCTTGTTTTCAGCACCCGACCCCTGTTTTCATAAAAAGGCACCAACCGATCCTTTTGGGCAGGTCAACCCTTGTCCTAGATGAGAATTATTTCAGACCCCTCATCAAGGTCTCCCTATTTTACCTCCCCATTCCTAAGTACCCCCTTCCTATAATTCCCTCGGCCGGCCATCCATTTGCCCACATTCTTTCTCTTGGTTCCATTCCAACTGACCTCTATCCTTCTTCCTTCTGATCATCTCTCACTCGTGTGGACTTAGATGGGGGGGAGGAGATAAACTTAGAAATATGTCCCGTCCAACAATCCGAACTCAATCAATTTTTACAGAGGGGGAACACATAAAAAAATCAGGCAACCTCACATACGGGCCGGTCATCTCCTCACCGGCCATCCCCAATATGGTCTCTCCGCTGGTACTATCGATAGAGTTTTATCCCATACCTCAAGCGCAGTTCAACCGTCGCGAGCGCGGTACCCAGGTCTCGGTAAGGCATTCGTCCTTTCCTCCTTACCCATAATACCCGATTCTGTCTTGCCGCTTTGCACATCCATACCGACACCGAGGGTTACCTCGAGTGCCTAAATACAGGGACAAAGTCAGCCGTCCGGACATTCACTTCCATCGGTCCGACAAGAATCAACCTTTCCCAAAACCATGCTACGAGAGGCTACTAATTGCCTCCGAGGCTCCGTCTTTGTCCGCATGCAGTGGTACTCCCTCCTCCAGCCAACAGGCTAAGCCCCGCCTGAGGAGATTTCACACCCCGTCCAGCAGATCATCGAGTCGAAGCCCGTCACTGCTCGAACGAGAATGCTACTAATCAACCGACGTGACAAACTCCCGTTCGACAGTTCGGTGGCCTGACCTCCACATACGAACACACGACAGCCTACAAAAGAGAACGACGTTTCGCAACCCGCACTGGCCGGTGCAGACCAATCCTTTCCTTCCGAAAGGCAGGACGCTCGAATCCCATCACGCAAACACAAGTCCCAAGTGGGACACACATAGTACAAGTGTCATTCCCTTGGTACACCCAACACTTCCTACTCATAACTCACAAATTTTCTCTCAGGACAATGAGTGTCACTCCCCCTACTTTCATACATAGTGGTTGGTTCCTTCTTGTGAGAATCTTCAAGGGTGAGCTAGTTTTCCTTGGAGTCTAGCAACTCCCTTCATTCCCTTCTCTTCACTTGTCTGTCCTTTCATAGGGTAGGATTGTTCTTTCTTGATGACCCGTTGTGTTCATGTTGGTTCCTTCAAGCATTTCAAAAAAAGTGCAAAGTACATGAACCCACTGGGCTCAAAGAAGAGGATAGAAGGGCACCCGTCTGAATGATCACTCCGCCGCGGGATTTTCATTGGAACCTGGCCTAAACCAAGCACCAACCGCCTGCCAGGTAACCGGAGCCCTTCTTTCATACGAAGAGGAAGGGTCGACCTGCGACTTGCCCAAGGCTTCCCCGGACTGGCGAAGACCAGCACCGGACGAAGGAGGGCTAGAACCATTCCTCAAAGGAACGACTGATCAAGTGCATAGCATGCATGCTCTGCCTTCAGGCCTGACCATGCCATGCGCCCAGCCACCCTCAAATCTTATTTCTCACAAGGGAAAGCGCAAACGCAAGTCCATTTTCCTTATCTTGGGTTGTGTACACGTCAATGCGTCGGGCGCCCCCGTCGGAATCGCAAGGGTCAATTTAACCCCATGCCCGTCACCTCCACCATTTTTGTAGGGCCAAACCCCGGTAGACTTTTGAGCCTTAGTCGACCCCACTGCGGGTCCTAGTTGGCTCGGCCCGCCTACGCTCATGCTCGGGGCGCGGGCTGTTCGTCCCGAGGTCACCCCCACCTAGTGCTTTGAGATGGATGGGGGTGGGCCATCGCGCGAAGAGCTTTGACATTGGGGATGTAGCTCAGCCCTCACGCCAGGTGGTAGTCTCACTGGTTGTTCCGCAACGCTGATTTTTTTTTTATTCTTTGTTGTGTTCTCATGCAATTGCTCCTTCCAATACGCATCACGACATCGTACGGGCCCGCGTCTTGCCTAAGATGAATTTGAGTGTCCGACTCGATAAATACCATTCCTAATCAAAACACCAATAGTTCTCTTGTTCGCCCTCTTCCCGTGTTTCTCTCTCAGACTGTTGAGCTCATGGACCTCCACGACAGGCCCCCACTGATCGCTCCTATATCCCCTCAAGACGTCAACAGGCCTAGGAAAGAACCGCCCGCTGGCATATCTCTCCCTACCCTCATGTCAAGAAGGAGGATTCATTAGCGTACCATCGTCGCTGGCCTTCCACCTACGTCGCGACCTGGACACGAGTCGGCCAACTTATGTGCCCTAGGGTGGACCGAAGTCACACGCGGCGAAGGGGCGGTGTCTCACTCGTGCATCCTCACGCTCCTATCCATGCCTCTATTCGGCCCACCTCAGGCATGGTCTCACATCTCGACTCGTGTTGTGAATCAAACCCCCCTGCTATCCATCAGAATCGACTAGCCTGTCTAGTCCCTGCCCAACTCCTTGCAATCCGGGGCGCTTCTCCCCTCCCCTCCAGTTCCTTCAAGTCATCCCCTGCTCACGATTCTCTCTCTTAGAATCAGTATCTGGGTGGACTGACCAGAAGGTATGAAAAATCAGAATAACTTCTCTCGATCACAAGGAGAACGACAGGAAGGAAAAGCATGAAAGACCGAGAGAAATGCAGGAATCAGCAAAATCACAAGATGCGAAAATCACAATCTCACCGGAAGACGTCGATCATGGTCGATGGGGTGTCGTCTGCCCGCTCGTGCCCGTACTGTCCATCGTCTCACCTAAACCCTCTGATCACTTGGCCAGCTGACTAGCCTCCTCTCGTCTACTCTGTTCCAGCCACATCCCTGTCCTGATCCTCTCACATCCCCGCGGTTACAGGCGGACCGAAGTCCCGAGAGGCAGCCTTCCCCGGCAACGGCACCACTGTCGACCGGTAGAACGGGTCTTCCGGCACGCCGTCCGAACCCTATACCTCGCGCCGCGTCTGTCACCCGCGGGAGGGTCGGTCGGGGCTCCTGTAACCTGCACAAAACACATCAGTTCACACCCACGAAAACAAAGACCGTAGCAGACCAAGACTAATGCAAGATGAAACTCGTGAAACACTGTCTGGGAGGAATAAAGAAAGTAGTTTCATTCAGTCCAAAATGATGGGATGTGAAACGCTAGTTCCGGCCTTGGTCGTACATCTCGCACCTATCTCTGAAAAGTCAGTCTTAGTCCCCACCGATCTAATCAACAGACGTCGCTTGATCCTCCTCCTGACTGGATGGCGCCTGTATCACGCTCGCCGATCCCAGGGGACCGTACTCGAACTCTCGGTGTCAGATGTCGCCTCCCTTGCCCATCGGGGCTAGAGCTCGAGGTCTACAGTGACCATGCCTCCGCGCAGCCGCCCTATCCGGCGTGTCCTGGTTCGGAAAGCCCGGTTCAAAATGTACCTCTTCGGAAAGCCCGGTTCAAAATGTACCTATTCGGAAAGCCCGCTTCACGAAAGTACCTGCTCGAGAAGCCCTGTTCGGTCGTACCTCTTCAGAAGGCCCGCTTCACAGAAGTACCCCTTCGGGAAAGTGCCCCTTCGGTAAAGTGCCCGCTCGGTAAAGCATCCGCTTGGTAAAGTGCCCACTCGGTAAAAGTGTCCACTCGGTAAAGTGTCCGCTCGGTAAAGTGCCCACTCGGTAAAATGTCCCTTCGGTAAAGTGTCCCCTCCGGCTATTTGTCTCTTCGGCAAAGTGTCCCTTCGATAAAGTGTCCCCTCCGACTATGTGTCTCTTCGGCAAAGTGCCCCTTCGATAAAGTGTCCCCCCCCCCCGATAAAGTAACCCTCCGGTAAAGTGCCTCTCCGGTAAGTGCCCCTCCGGTAAAGAACCCCTCCGGAAAGTGTCCCTTTGGTAAAATGCCTCTTCGGTGAAGTATCCCCGGTAAAGTACCTCTTCGGTGAAGTGCCCCCGGTAAAATGCCTCTTCGGTGAAGTGTCCCCGGTAAAGTACCTCTTAGATGAAATGCCCCAGGTAAAGCCCCCCTTCGGCGAAGTGTCCCCGTAGGTGATGCTCAATTCGGTCCGTGTTCAAAGGTGCTGCCTTGCGTGGTGCCCGGATGCCACAGGTTGGTCGTTCGCTGGCTGTGTCCGATGCCCACTTACGTACCCCTGATGTATAATGCGCAAGGGTGCGTCATCGCATGCGGCTCCCTGCCTGTCCCGACTCGCAGTGTGTGGGGAGCTCGCTCATGCGCGCGGCTCTGCCCGTCTCAGCTCACTGCGAGCGAGTATGCGCTCGCGCTCTACTCGCGTCGCGCAGGTATCCGCTCTCGCATGCACTCTCCCAGCTCGTCCATGCATACACCCAAGCGCGTGGTTCCGTTGCGAGTGTGCGCTCAGAAAAGCGCCCTCTTCCCCCAGCCTCCCTGCGCAAGCTCGCAGTGTACTCTCCTCTTTGTCTGTCAGCGCAAGCACGCGCGAACGCGCGGTCCCCCCTCTGGCTGTCTGCGCAATCGGGCGCAAGCGGGCGAACGCGAGGTCTCCCCGCTGGCTGTCTGCTCAACCACGCGCAAGCGCGCGAACACGCGGTCATCCCTCTCCTGTCGTCTGTGCAATCGCGCGCGAGTGCGCGCACGCGCGGTCTTCCCTCTCCGGCTGTCTGCGCAACCGGGTGCATGCGCGCGACGCGAGGTCTCCCCACTGGCTGTCTGCGCAATCGCGCGCAAACACGAGAACACGTGGTCTCCCCTCTCCTGTCGTCTACGCAATCGCACATGAGCGCGCGCACGCGCGGTCTTCCTTCTCCGGCTGTCTGCGCAATCGGGCACATGCGCGTGAACGCGAGGTCTTCCCGCTGGCTGTCTGCGCAATCGCGCGCAAACGCG
>BFEA01000052.1:1462660-1497719 GCA_003427395.1 Chara braunii
CCTTTTGTGTGTTCGTAATGAGGTTGGTCCAACTCCTGCGTGACGCGGCCGAGAGAGTCCCGCGCTGCCGTGTGCGGTGTCGGACCAATGCGCTCGACAGGTGACGCCGTTGCCGGGGATAACGGTCGCCTACCGTTGTCTCTGGTGGAACGACATCCGGGTATGGGATTGTGAGAAATAGGCAAAACGAAAGGTTTTTGTTGAACTTTTATGACTAATCGATTGAAGGTGTTGGATAGAAAGCGAGTGAGGGTTGATTGTGCGAGTTGGTTCTGTTCGGTGCCGTAAGGGTGGCGCGAAAGGGATAAACTTTGACTATGCGCACACGTACGTTGACTATGCGCACACGTACGTTGACTATGCGCGCTCGTACTTTGACTATGCACTTGCGCACTTTGACTAGTATGATGGTAGTTGGAGTGGATTTGGGCGATGACTGGTATGTTTGATACAACTAAGGTAGGATGACGCGGTATCAACAAAGCTGTGCGGTGGTTGTGGGAGTTGGCCGTGTAAGGTACCCATAATGGCTAAGGGAAGTTACCCGAGCGGTCAAGGGTACAATATAGCACTTTGGCTTTAGGGCGAGGCATAGAATGAGTAAAGCAAGCCTACTATGTTAGAAGTCGTCAAGGGAGTTCGAGGAGAGTTAGGCTAAGGATATTGAGAGTCTGTATGAGTATGAATTGGGATCTTGGAATTTGGGTTCATAGAAGTCTTAGGCTTGCTCCGCATGATATGTTTGAAATTAGGCGTATAAGGCAGTAAAGAGATGCAGTGAGAACCGTGGTAAGGCCCCAATAGAAAGGACTACGGGAAGTAGTAGACTTGTATGGCGCCTGATAGTGGAAGGTATATCATGTTATTTATGGTAGACCATTGCTTTGAGCCCCTTCCAGATTTGGACCATCCACTTAGGAAGCTAAAAGACTTAAGACCATTTGTTTTGAGGATGTCATCTTGAATCGTATATTGGACTCATCTATGGATGCCAGACCTTGTAAGCCTAGTTTGCGCGTAATTATGTGGAGTTATATGTTTAAGTAGATACCCTTTTCAGGAGTATTTCGTGTGGGTTATTTTATTGGGGTCATATTTGGGATCTTAAAAATCTGTAGAAATTTATATGAATGTCCCCAGTCCAGCAGCTGGCTCATGGGTGACCATTAAGTCTGTGCGGTTGGGTCGCTCTTCCCAGAGGAGCAGGGATTGTCAGGTGAATAACGGAAGGCGCATGCTGGACGTTTGTATGTGATGGGCAGAACCCAGACAAAGCAAAGGCAACTCAGGATGCCTCATGCACGGGAAGGCCCGCGTATGCTCGGGCCAATTGAGAGAGAGGGAGGGTTCGAGGTGTCTTTGCCCAGGCGGGTCAGAGCAAGGGAGTACATCTCGTCATGGTGGGGCATGTCGATGGACATGGAAATCTTTGTCTGGATCAAATCTGGGTTTGATGATGAGCAGGAATGCGCAATTGTAAGGGTGACCTTGTACGCCTCAACCATCTTTTGGATCAAGCATGGAGTAGAGTTGGCGCTTGGGCATGGAAGCCTGCTTGCTAGACCTTTGAGGGTAGTTGAGGCAGCTGCAGCTAAATGGGCGAGGGAAGTGTCCCTTGATGGAGAAGACCAAGTACTAACCCGTGTAGAGGTCAAGCGCGCTAGAGAATTCGGGCTTCCGTCTGCTCCGCTACGAGTAATCCTGCCCGAGTTTCCGATAGAGAGGAGTTTTGGTGGGCAGGCGAGGGTAGAGGAAGCAACTGAAGCGGCTTTGAGGGCGCGAGGATGGGAATATGGGCACTATAGATGCGAATTGATCTATGGTTTGTATTTAGATCTGAAGTTTTCGCCCCCTAGTCAGTGGCTCAGGGGCACGGCTAGCACAGTTGACGTATATGCCAGTACTCACGACCCAGATGAAGGGGGTGAAGATTGGGAGGAGATTTGGGCAGCAGTGGGCCGATAGGGAATGCCTTCTTTTTTCACTAAATGCGCTTCTTTTGGCTTGGCTGTGGTCGTCACTCTACCCATTATCGTAGTTATAAAGGTAAGCATCAGGGTAACTAAGGGTTGAGGCCTGATTGCATGAGTAAAAGGGGTAAATAGCGTGATTTGAAGTGTTAGCAGGCTGCCTTTGTCTGTCTGAGCTTACTTGAATCACTTTTTGATGGTTTGTTGCCCGCTACGCGTATCAGGCTGCTGTCGGCATCATGGCGGAAGAAAGCGGCTTCGCCAAGATCTTGCTCTGGAGGAATTCGTGCGTCATGAAGGTGCTGCTGCACGAAGCATTGCAAGAGTCAATGCCCCCAGACCTCCGCGCCCTATTGTTCCAAGGAAGGGACTTGTCGAGCTTTCTGCGTGACTTTTAGGATTTTAGCCTTATGAAGATGTGGGACAAGAAAGCGATGTGGTGCATGCTCCCTTTGTTCGTTTGTGAAAGACTAAGTGAGGAGGTGTATACCCTCAAGCAGAAGGTGAAAATGTGGGATGAGTTGGAGCGTTCCTTAAGGCTAAGATTCCTAGAAGATGGAATAGAAGGCCAACGTGGGGAATGCTCTGTGCGACCAGTTGCGGGCGCACCATCGCAGGCAGAGTTAAGTGGTCTACAAAGACAAGTAGGGGTATTGGAAGAGAGGTTAGCACGGTTGGAAGAGGCCAGGAATGGCAAAAGGAAGGCCTCTGAGGGAGCATCGAGTGGGCCGACTGAGCGAAGTGAGGCAGAGAGAAGGGGAGTTCATCAAAAGTTACTCCTCCACAAGGGAACCTCGGAGGGACGAACCTGCGCCCCGGGAAGGGACGGAGGCGAGGGACTCATTGAAATAACGGAGGAGTAGGAGGCTAGTATGGCCCTGCCTGTTATTGTGCCTGATCCGAAGAGGGGGCTCATTAACGTGGAAGCATCCGCAGCTGCGAGACGGGAGAGGCAAAGAAATGAGTGGTGGCCAGAGCACTGGGCAAAAGTGGTATGTGATCGTTGGGGAAAGATTGGTCGCACCCCTCAAGGAGGCAAGGAAAAGGGGGTGATGGGTGAAAAAGGGAAGCCTAAACCTCCCAAGTTGACGAAGGCTCAGCGGAAGGCGAGGAATCGGGCCCAGGAAGGTCAGGGTACCGAAAAGGGGCAGTGCTCACGACAAGTGGGGGCCACACCGCAAGAGGTGGAAGGCAGAGTAGCACAAGAGAGGCCCCCGTCGATTGAGCATGCACTATACGGGCAGCGGGAGTCATGCGGTCAAGTAGGGCAAAGACCTATATACAATCCACATTTGCTCTGTGTACAAGGCAGTTGGTTGGGCCCACAAATGGATATGATGCCACCCAGGCCTCCTATAGTCCAGTGTCGGCCAGCCTTGTGTATGAGGCCATTACAGCCGCCGATACCACAAGGGGCACAAGGCCAAGTGGCCGGTGGAAGGGGTCAAAAGAGAAAAGCTGAAAAGGGTTGTAGGGATGAGGGGCACGGAAAAGGGAAATGCGGTGGCCGCAAAGGTGGCTCTGGAGGGAAGAAAGCAGGTTGGGGAAAAAATACTTGCAGACATTGTGCCAAAGAAGGGCACATAATGAAGTTTTGTCAGGAACGAAGGGCCGATGAGGCAAGCGGTCTGATAAGGACTAATATTGAGGGAGGTGTTTTCGACAGGGTCGGGAAGTATATCGACCCAACCATCCCAAGGGGAACATAGAAGGAGGCTTTGCGGCGAGATGCAACATCGAGCACGGCCTCGTGAAAGTAGTCGTAAAGAGAAAGGGTTTGTGGGAGAAGGGCCTGAAAATTTAAGTAGACTGTAAGTATAAGCGAGAAATCCCAATTATATACTTGTTGCAGATAGGCACAGCGTACAGAGGGGAGGGTTTTTCGTAATGATGGTCCGGTAAGGTGGCCTGAGTTGTAGGCAGGGGGGGGGACCCCAATAGAACAACTGTATAGGTGAGAAATGTTAGGTCTGCCCCACCTCATGTATTGGGATGTCTCAAGTAGATGGAGCAAGGAGTGACCCTAAGGGCATTGTTACGAAGTAGGGATCCGTTCCATTAGGCCTATTGATCGAGAGAAGAAAATATGGGACCTATGTCATGCCTAGGCCTAGATAGACGTATAGGTGTGAGAGGTAGGAGAGGTTTGGGAAGAAACCTCAGCGTGGGGGAGATAGGCCATCTAGCCTAGGGAGGAAGTTGCAGGACTAGTGTATGGGCGACTCCTAGCCTTACTTTTTTTTGGATATCTGGATATATCCTGAATTACTTGGGTCCCTCGGATTGAGAGGTATGGCTACGTCGTGATCAAACTGTTTTAGTTATAGCTTTGGTAAGGGAGACCGCATTTGTTCTTGTGTGATACCAGTGACGATTTGAGTTGAGATTGTTGAACTCCGAGTGTATATATGTAATTCGAGACATTTGGCTCGCGTTTGAGTTGGGGTATTGTACCCCTGTGTATATATTGAGTTGAGGCCTTATCCGAGACTGTCTTTTGTATATGACGATCACAATCACTCTCACATGTGTGGTTTTATCCTGATATATAATGGTTTTGTGTGAAAGATGTGTTGAATGCATCTCATGTGTATTGGATTGTGTGGATTTTATGAGATTGAATGGATGTGAACTGTCTCCTCTTCGGTATACTCGTGCGGCCTGCCTACAGGCAGGACAGGGCCGAGTGTAAGGAGAGGGGGTGCAGTCTGTTATTGTGAAAGCGTGAGGATCCTAAGGGATTTCTGCGAGTCTTTGAGACTCGAATACCTACCATGCCAGGTGTTTTATAGTTAAGTCGCAAAAAAGGTCCATAAGCAGGCCCCTCAGTTGAGTTGGTTCGTGGTTGAGTTGTGGAGAGGACCCATAAGAAGGCCTCTCAATTTGAGTTGTTCTATGGTTGAGTTGTTCTATGGTGGAGACCCCTTCAGATTAAGGAAGGTGGTAATGTTATTTATCGAAAGACTCATCCCCAAAAAGAGAGGTGTTTTAAAAAGGGTCGTGTGATAGCTCATCCTAGGAAGAGAGGAATGGCTGGGAGACCTATTGAGAGAGACCTCCTTCGTGTGAAAGGTGGTTAATGGATTTAAGGGCATAGTAAGCAGTGTTTGAATTGATAAAGTCTGACGAAAAGGGACCACGTTTGCTTGAGATGTTTGAGAAAGTCGCAAAAGAGTGCAGGGCGAGAGATGTCTCGGGATGGGTGGCTGTTGGCTCTAATCATGTCAGGGGTCACGGCCTTGTGGACCTAGCGGTGATTTTGTTTGTGATTGTGTGAAGGATGCCATGCCTTTTGTGGGAGAGCTGGTAAATGCCTTCAGACCCCTGCCTAATCTCGCAGTGGGTCCGTGATTGGTTTTTGCGACACTCCGTCTAACCACTTGTGTTAGTTCTGTGACATATTGGAGGAATATCAAGCTAAGCAGTAAAGATTAGTACCTCTAGGGCGTAACCCCAGTGGATGGCTGCTAGCCGGCGCAACCTGGCTGCAGGACCACGGAGTAAGAGTTTAAGGGGAGTTGCCCGGCCTAGGGAAATTACCCCGTGGGATAGTGGAGGTTGAGGTTTTTGGAAAATCCTGATTGAATGCTTATCAGGAGAAAACCTATCGTTGCGCAACCAACGAGGGTACTGCCGCTGAAATAACAACGCGGTGGGCCGTAGTTCTGGTCCGATCAGCCAGGCTATGGTGGGCCAAGATGGAGACCTAGCCTTTATGTACTAGACTGCAGAAAGAGCTGAGTGGATATTAAGTATACGTATATATTTATGTGTATTTGATTGTGGGAGGTTTCTGAGAAGGAAGGCGATAGTGCCTTCAAAGGTCTCGGTTAGGGCCCGCGTCCCTAGTTTTGGCCAGAACTAGGGACACCCAACGAGAAGCCGAAGGTTGTCTAGGACTGGGGGGAGGACGATTGAGAGGGTCTTTGGAACTTATGATGTCAGCATCCTAATGACTGGGTGATGAGGGCCGGGTTAAGAACCTGACAGCATAAAGTTGTGGAGGCGTGGTTTGATGGAGGCCTCTACCCTGTGTCTGTCGGCTGATCGGATTGGCTCCTTTTCTGTCAGCATTTGGAGTTCGGATGGATTCATAGCTTTTTGATCTGGCGAAGCGACAAGGACGTCGCTTAATATGGTCCGATAAGCTGTCGGCGCGAATACCCTTACAAGGGTATCCGCCCTGGGTTTTTGCAGATGGCAGAAAATAAGTTTGGCCTAAAGTTCAAGTATACCGCGCTAGGCGCGGCCGCGTCTGTGGCTTACGTTGACTGGATGGTTGACTATAATAGAGAGTACGTGGGCGCACAGGTTTAAGGCGCGCGCRATTCTTTTCTGTTGTTGATCATAAAGTCGGCGTGGACATCGGTCGTTTTGTTTAATGATATTATTATTATTTATTTATTGGTTAAGCAGGAATTGAGGATATTTTCTTTTGATTGGTACGTTTGACCGAGGCGAGTGCGCGTGCGAGGACGACGACATCGACAGCGACGGTGCGACCTTGTGCAGTAAATGGGGTGGCATAGGATGGTGCGCGGGGGCGGCTACGGCACGGTCTGGGTAGGCCGGCGTGAATACTTAGCAGCCGTGGGTTTGGTTGCAGGCAGGGACGATGCCCAGACCGTTTTTTTGGCCTAGGCACAGCGCCGCATCACCTTATATTGGGTTTCGCGTAGGCTAACTCCAGACTTGGGCCTAACCCTATTTGGTTACAGCATTGGATTCGGGAGACGAAGGTGCAAGGATCGAGGTCAGCGGGAGCAGCGGACCAGCGAAGAGCTGAGGGGTTGAGGGTCCCGCGGGACAATCCCCCTTAGTTTTGTTGGCGGAGTCTGATCGCGGGGCCGCCCCGCAGGACTGGGAGGGTTTTGGCAGGGCGATGGCCTGTTTCTCTTCGGCGGTGTCCTGTTTACCCCTTTGAGGGTCGTTTTAGTATTATTATTGCTTTGTTTTTTTCGTTTTTATTATTTATTCGGAGTGATCGGTGGCGAGTGCCACTATCGGGACAGAAACCGTGACAAGGGTATCTGCCCTGTATTTTCAATGTCGGACGAAGTCCGAGTTTTTATGTAAGTTTGTGGAATTGGTTTGATAAAATAAGCATGCTATTGGATTATTCTGACTCGTCCGCAGAAATTACGACTAGACCGCAAAGTTGTGCGGCCGTAGAAAGACTAAAGTTAGACCTATCCTACCTACAATAATGTCGCGCGATTCAGGGCCTAAGTGGGCTAAAACGTTTTTGCACTGGCCCCGCTGGACTAAAAAGAGGGTTGCGCTGGCCCCGCTGGGCGATTCAGGGCCTAAGTGGGCTAAAAAGAGGGTTGCGATTTAGGGCCTAAGTGGGCTAAAAAGAGGGTTGCGCTGGCCCCGCTGGGGTATAGGGCCACGACGCAGGAGGTGTAGAAAGTTTTTGTTTTTATTTCTAGGGCCGCGGGGTTTTGACTCGAGCCTCGGGGCCAATATGCAAATGTCGAGGCTTAACCCGTTCGATGGCCGACCAAGCCGCGGTCACGCGGCTAACCGGTATGGGTAGGCCACGGGCAGGTAAGCCCGCAGGCCACAGGCAGGGCAGCCTTGCTAAGCCACAGTCGGGGCAGGCCTGCTAGGCCACATACGGGAAGGACCTGCAAAGCCGCAGGCAGGGATGTTACCTGGGCTAAGCTCTTCATACTGAAGAGCAACTCCTGTTTAGTGTGAAACAGGAGCTAGCCCAGTAGGATAACGCACTCAACCGTCACCCGGCAGATACCGGGATCGAATCTGAGAAACCGTATATGCCACTGGGCTAGCTCCTTTTGGAGTTGGCCGTGGTTATTTTTATGCCGGCGCGATCTGATCTGGCCGTCTGATCGAAGAGATCGCGCGGCCCAGATCAGTCGCGCGAAGATAGTATGGCCCCTGCGCAAGGATGACACGCATAAATCGAGAAATTGTCCAAATTTTTTTTTGATTCCTCGCAAGGAATCGAACTCGGGTCTGTATTTCAACAAGACCCTTGCCGTTGGCATAAGCCAACGACCTTAATATGGCGGCGCAAGATGGCGCCCAGAAAACGAAGGCTGAGGACTGTAGTCCCCAGCAGTTTCAGAGGGCGCCCGTTTTCAACAGGCAACCGTTTCGTCTCAGGTAGGTTAGTTTTTTTTAATTTTTATTGTCTTTAGATTTTTCTTTTGATCTTAGATTTGGTTTAGATTTCTTCTTTTATTTTTTGTTTCTTTTTGTCTTTTTTTTCTTTTTTTTTAGTTTGTTGGGCACCCGTTCGTTTTGAACGAACGGGTAGCTCTGTGCCAGACTGTTTCGTTCGAATCTCACCGACTTATTAGGAGGCTGGACTTCGACAGTCCTTCGCGGCGCATGAACCTGGCGCCGGAGGCAGCCAGGTGCACAGAGAGAGAGAAAGAGAGAGAGAGAGAGAGAGAGAGAGAGAGAGAGAGAGAGAACGGGGAGGATGAAAAGAAGAAAAACTAAAAACTGAAGCAAAACAAAAACGAGGCAACTGCCTCATGAGATAAAAAAGAACAGTCTTTTGACTGTGTGGGAGAAGGATGGTTGTGGCCGCGAGATCTCAGATCTCACGGCTCACAGCGTGCGCGTGTGGGAAAGGGGACTGAGGGAGTGAGAATGAAAAACGAGGTAGTTGGGAGGAGGAGGTCCTAGTCCTCCCAACCTACCAACTGCCTCCCCGTTTTCAGGGGAGGACAGCAGAGGAGAAGGAAGGGGGTTGTTGCATGCAACAGCATGCACCTGGCTAAGGTAAAAGCCAGGTGCAGTAGAAATTAAGAAGTAAGTTTTTTTTCTTTTCTTTTTTTTGTATTTTCTGTGAGGACACTTGTCCTCACGTGGTGCTACCTCTGGCACAAGCTGCCAGAGGTAACTGTCAGGCTCCTGTTTTTGCAGGGAGCCCCAGGCTGGAAATTTAAAGGGCCACTAAGGAAAAGGCTAGATGCAGTTTTTCCCCCGATGTATCTACCCTGGAAAAAGGGTCCAGATACATCAAACTGAAAAGGGTTGTATCTTTTCAACCCTTTATCAAAAAAAAAATAAAAAAAAAAATTGAAAATGGCCGTAGCCCAGCTATCTCGCCAGATTTCGAGATAGTTGGGGAAAATAAAAATAAAAATAAAATAGGGCAGTTAAAGAAAAGAAAAAGGGCTCACTGTGAGCCCTCCTAAGCCACTATAAAACAACCAGCTGCCCTCCAGCTGCCACACAATTGCACTCGTGTTGCTAGTGTGTGACGAGTGCACTTGAGTGTTGTGGCTGCTGGAGTTGCTGCCTTAGGCAACGTGAGAAGGAGCTGGAGATCTGCAGAGGAGTGCGAGGAGAAGAGCTGGGCAGCCATAGCCAAGGCAGGGAACACTCTGCTCCTCTCCCCTCTAGCTGGTGCTAGTCCCACGGGATGGATCCAGGGACGCTGCGGGACTGCGGCAGTGCGACGCTATGAAATTTGGACCTGGGGCCCAAATTTTATCACTTTGACCAGCCATTTCTCCACTACGGTGGGGAAGTGCTGCCGAATTTTTACGGTGGCGGCATCAAGGCTTATCAACTGTGGTGCGGGAGCGCTGCTAAAATTCTACGGCAGCGATTCCGGTTTTCTCGGCAGTGGTGCGGGAGCGCTGCCGAAATTCTACGGCAGCGATTCCGGTTTTTCGGCGGTGGTACGGGAGCGCTGCCAAAATTCTACAGCGACGATTTTGGTTTTCTCGGCGGTGGTGCGGGAGCGCTGCCGAAATTCTACGGCAGCGATTCCGGTTCTTCGGCGGTGGTGCTGGAGCGCTGCCAAAATTCTACAGCGGCAATTCCGGTTTTCTCGGCGGTGGTGCGGGAGAGCTGCCGAAATTCTACGGCGGCAGTTCCGGGTTTTTTGGCGGAAGTGGCGAAGTGCTACCGAAATTCCACGGCGGTGACTCCGGTATTACCGGCGGTGGTGCGAAAGCGCTGTCGGAATTTTCGGTAGTGACGCAAAGGTTATCAGTGGTGATATTTATACATTGAGCGGCAACCGGACCTTAGTGTAGGGAGGGTGCCACTGGAGTGGGGGATTTGAGGTGACACAAATTTGACGGCGCAATAACGCAGTGACGACAGAAGCAATTGGCAGTGACATTTACTGAAAAGTAAGTGAGGGGGTGTTGTGGCAGGTGGTCGCAGCAAGAGCACTTTGGTGACGACTGGAGACGACCACCGTCACGTCAACAGGAGCGTAATTTTATACGGTCTTCTTGAGTGCACCATACTACTTCACTCAAGGTTAGTGGTCAGTTAAATTGACTCAGTTTCCTTCACACCTGAGTGAACCCACACTTGCTTTGACCTGTTTTTACTGAATGTTCATTGAAAAAGGGAAGAGGGTGCGTGTTCTTGCGTGTATGACTGGGAGTCTGACAATAGTAAAGGAATGCATGATAGTTTGTATGTCATTAGGTTTTGACCGCAGGTACGGCGTGTGGGCTGAAATGGATGATGGTGATGATGGTGAAAGGATGGTTGTTTTCTCATCTCCATGCTTATGGATGTATGTAAACTAAAGTGAAAAGAAGACAACAAAAAATAAGCGACCACAAAGAAGAGAAACCTTGATGGACATAAATTTTCTCCCAAGGTCACCTATTCTTGCCCGAATGACCTCTTCGTCTATGCCCGTCTGTCTAAATGACTTTCTCTTATGTGTTCTTTCTTCCTTTCGTTTAAGTTACTCTTGACGTCAGACGGCAAGAATTTGCTCGTCCGCCGGGTAGGTGTTTTTCCTTTCTTCTAGGAGGCATTTGGGGCGGGGGTTCGTTGCCTTAGGGGCCGGCCCTGTTATCGACTCAGAGTGGACCGCTTTGCGGGGGGGTACCATGCCGATTCAGTGGAGACGGCCCGACTTCTGAGATCCGAGCCTTGTGCTCAGGCGAGGAGGAGGAGTATCCCAGACCACCTCCTAGGGGGATGGACAAAAGTGTCTGCACGGACGGACTTAAGGTTCTTGGTGCCTTGCGTAAGGAGGAACTGCCATAGCATTCCTTTGGTGGTCATTCTAGGGGCCACTGACGTATGGGAAACTAGTGCCACAAGCAGCCCAGTTTGTGTCCTACTAGCCAAACGGGGTGTATTTAGACACCCCAAACGTGGCTGGCCGTGCCATAAGAAGCACCTGGCCAGATTTCGGTGGTAGATCCATTTGATTCTGTTCAACCGAAGGAGGCAGCAATACGGGGTAAGTTGCGGGGCCGGAGGGTGGGCTGCAGGGTGAATATCTGCTGGGCCGGGTGCGTTAGAAAACAGCAGAGGGTCGGCTTCCACGAGAGAAGGGGGATTACGGGCGCTGTTGCGGATGTTGAACGTGGATTGTGGTAGTCGTAGGAGTGAGTTATGGCCGTCGTGATATCAGAGTATTGTTGTTTGGCTGGCTATGAAGTCATCGCCGTCGTGCTTTGAGGCTTCTCGGCTGTGCGTTTTCGTACCGGCAGGATGATTCTGGAAGAGGGGAAGGGGTGTGTTATGCAGTAAAAAGGGTTGCTGCCGATGCTGCTATTGACCTTCAAGGAGCTGTTTTTTCCACAGACGCCTGCGACATCCTTTTAAGTACTGTGATCTCTTCGTAACAGACTGTTGTTGCAACCTGCACTGGCATTATTGAGGAGTCGCTCATGGGTTTGCGGGTTGTTGCTACCAGTGCTGGACAGCGAAATGCTGAGCAAGCTGCTGTTGTAACGTGAGTGGGTAGTAGTGAAGGGGTCTTATTGGTGCGACTTGGGCGGCCGTTAAAGAAGTTGACCTCAACAATTGGGTTTCTGTTGTAACAAAGTTGTCACTCTTGGTCGTCGTTGCGGGGCCCTCCGGCGTACCAAGGTATCAAGGCCCTCTCGCGCGAGTCTGAGAGCGTCATCCTTATATCTAAGCGGCTCAAATTTCCCTCTGTCTACCCTTCTTACTCTACGTCTAGTATTCTTCTGAGAGGAGGGCGGCAGGCGGGGTTGCAACCCTTAGGACCGTATCAAGACTCTGTGGGGAGTCAGCCCACCGATTGCAGGAGCTCTACCGGGACTCAGGAGGAGTCCTGGAGGCAGGGAACTGAGCGGTAATTCCCTGACTCTCTCTATAAACTCAGTTATAACCCCTATTTGTACATCTTTCTACGTTTGACTGAGTGTATCGCGTGAATCTTGTACTCTGATTTTGGTTTGACTTTCAGGACGTGACCTCAAACTAAATAAAGGAATGTGTGTGCAATGTCAGTTTCAGATTTGTTGGTTGTCTGAAAGCAGATTGTGAACAAAGGAAGTTGCATCTGGGGGAAGGTTGGGAGGAAGGCAGTATTGTGTGCAGTTTGACTGGGTCGCCTAGGCTGGGAGGTCCCCATAAGTCTGGGGAAGCCCAACGCTTGTTTATTTTGGCTTGCATGGAGCATCAGGCCGCTCTATAAGTTTAGGTGGCATGATGGCTTTGGAGGCTGGGAAGTCCCCAGTGCTGCGAATTGCATGGAGGGTTAGGACGCTCTATAAGTTTAGGTGACCTGACTGCTCTGACTTGCGAGGGTTTGATTGTGGTTGATTTTCAGGGGCTCAGGGCATTCAATAAGTTTTGGTGCCTTGAGTTGCCTTGTTTCCTTTTTTGGGTTTTCTCAGTTCTTTGGTTTCTGAACGAGGAGGCTGAGCTGTTCTATAAGTTTAGGTAGCTCAGTCACTTCCTGCATTTATTTGAGGAAGTGAACTTGGCAAAAAGCAGATTGTTCAGTAAGTTCATATGCTCCAGCCCAATGCCACACACACGATGGTCCAGAGAGAAAGGAATCAGGTGGAGAGGCAGACCCTTCTGTAAGTTCAGGGGGTTTAACTCAAGGCCTCGTATAGACTGGAACCCAAAGGCTATAACTTGGTTATACTTTATTAATATCTTATTAAAAAGAGGCTAGTCAGATACGGGTTCCATAAGATTGGATGGTCTGGCTATAGCTTATCATAATTTGAAGGGAGTATAATTAAGATATGTAATTGAAGGTAACTTGGGTCGGCTGAGCATTGTTTCTAAGATGAATGGCTCGGTCCTACGCCCACCTTGAAGATTAATAGTTAAGATATATATATATAACTTGGCTATTTAAACAGTTCAGGGCGACTAGAGGGGTCTAGTCATATGCCCAAAGAAGAGAGAAGTAGTTGTGCCCTCTGTTTTGTGTATATTTGGTTAAGTCAGATGCGCTCTATAAGTTTAGGTGATCTGACTTTAGGCCTGGCTAAGTTGGGCGCGCTCTGTAAGTTCAGGTGGCCTAACCTATGCCTTAGATAAGTTGGGTATAAAAGGGTAACTCACAGAGGGAGCATGAACTATTGTTTGCTAAGGTTGGTGAGAGTACTTACCCTTGTGGTTTGGCCTGCATGTGACTGAGGGAAGCCACTACTTGGTCCGAGTTTCAATTTGATCGGTGGTTGTTTTAGTTGCTCGCCACGTTCTAGAGCCATAGGAGTTAGTTTCGATTCCTGCATTTTCTGAGCTAAGTTTTTTTCTTAGATCAATTCTCGCATTTTCTGAGATCTTTTGTTATACTTGGCCTTGTATAAATTTTGGTAAGCTACTTTCTCTACGGGATGCGCTGCCGAAATTTCTGCAAATCCAAGGAGTTAGTCAAATCCTGCCTTTTCAAAGTTCAACTTGTCTGAAATTTTTATGGCTTAGTAAAAATCTGGAAAGTCTCATTTTCTAAAGGGAGTGTTGTCCAAATTTTTGCTAATTCAGGGAGTTAGACAAAATTGGACTTTGGAAAGTCAAAGACTATTTCTGTTTTCATATTTGAGTTGATATAAACTCTGGAAAGACACTTTTTCTACGGGAAGCGCTGCCGAAATTTTCTTAGTTTAAAGGAGTTAGATTATATTTTGACAGGTGGCGATTCTGGCGATCCACCCTGAATAGGGAAGATTCTGTCATTAGTCTACCTTTGCTTTGGGCACTGGCTTAAGAAGTAGGCTTAGACCTAGTTAGCAGATAGCTTGAGTAAGAATGTGCTATGGAGGTTCATCCCCCATATGCTGATGATTTAGCTTGGGCATTGACCTGGTTTATGGTTCAGGCCTTTCTTGGACTGTCGATTCAGGACTTGGACTAGTTTCAGCTTGATCCTACGAGGATCATCTTCTGTTATCACTGATAACAGGTCGGTTGCCGATTCGTCGGCTTGCGATTCAACTCCAGTTCACTCTTGCCACTCAACCTAAAGGCTTTAGCCCTCTGATTTGAATTGTTTCATTGTGTTTTTACCCGGACTTTATTGAATGGTCATTTAACAGAAGTACTGAGTATTTATTTTGGGGAGTTGCACAAGAGTGAGACTTGAATGGCTAAAGCAAGGGGGTATGAGCATAGAGAATGGTTGAAGTTGACCCCGTGTAGTGTGTTGACTTTTTTTTTATCTTTGATGTGATTGCAGGTATGGTTGTGGTTCGGACTCTGGATGTGACTGCCTGCGATTACATACATATATGGCTGAGAGGAGTCTCACTGTGACTATGAGAAGTGGTCGTCCTATAGTAGTAGCCCTCTATACATATGTGTGTATATATATATATATATATCGAGTGTTTCGTGCGGCCTATTGTGACCGCACGTAAGGGTTAAACAAATTATGTGTTTTAGAGAAAAGGGTCGAGATTCAAGGTCCTTGTCCAGGACATCCCAAGCCCTAGACTCTGCAGGGAAGGAATCTGCCCTCGTGCAGAGCCTATTTGCTTTGCCTGCGGAGACACTTAGACCAAAGGCTAGAGGTCTCGCGGCGGCTGCACGACTATTCCTTCAGCCGTGCAATGTGGTAAGGGATTAGACCCTCACGACACTTCGAGTCTGACACTTGAGTGTCATAAGYGGTACTCGGATCCACGAGGGACCGCTTGATTATGGGCAGTACATAGTACGCCATCATTGCGACTGCTTGCGTACGCTTGCATTGCGAGTCGATATGAGTAGACCCTGCGTCTGCGCGGTTTTATACCGAGCCTCGCGCGCGACGCCCATTTGATTTCCACATCGAAAAGTTATGGGTTGGCTACCGAGGGGCTAGGAGCGTTGTCGCGTTGTTTGTGTTGTGCCGTGTTATATGGGTGTGTGTGTGTGTTTTATTTTTGTGTTCGTAGAGTGGTGTGTGCGTGGTGTGTGGGATGCGTCCTAGTCGACCGACGACGAACCGCGCTTGGGACTTCAGTCCCCCAAGATGTCGGTTCGCGTGCGGGCTCGATAGGCGTATTACCGCGCGTACCCCGTATGCTACAGCGAATGAGAAACGCCCTCGGCTGGTCCACCTCTGCGATTGCAACTGATTAACTTTCGTATTGTGGACAAGTAGCTCGGCGGGGATACGTCCTCTGAAGGGAGGTGACAGCTCCCGTAAGGTGGAGGTAAGTTGTGCCTCGCGTAGGCCCTATCCTGTCGTAGGGGCTCGCGAGAGGTATGGTTGACGCACTCGGCCAAAGCGGCCTAAGGAAGCCCCTTTTGTGTGTTCGTAACGAGGTTGGTCCAACTCCTGCGTGACGCGGCCGAGAGGGTCCCGCGCTGGCGTGTGTGGTGCCGGACCGATGCGCTCGACAGTGCGGAGATGAATGGGTTATCGGATCATCAGGAGAACACCGTGGTCATCATTTGTGCATCTTGTTCCCGGATGGCCACGTGTTCTTCCGGGGTTACTCCATCTCGAATGTCCTGCCATGGCACAAATTTCGTGGCGATCTTAATCCCAAGTACATTTTTCGAGGCGCTCAGGGGGTTGCAAAGAGTTGATCTCTGCCCCTAAGCGTTATGGGCGAATCTCTTTCGCAGGTGTCAATAATGATTTCGAAAGATCCGAAATATCGCAGTAGTGCCTTTTGTCGTTATATCGGGCGAGAAGAGGAGAGATCTCTTCATACAGGGTTTGAGGGGGTTCCAAAGAGTCGATCATCCTCGAAATTTGTACGAGAGGTTCTCCCATAATCATTGCCTGTGTTCTTCGCAAATCTTGGTTAATCCTGCTCAAGGTTCGAGCATTTGTCCGTTGTACGAGGTAATGGATACGTTATCGTGCCATTTCCAAGATTACGGGATCATCCTCATCATCACTGTTGTCGGCGTCCTTAGACGTCTGCCCATTGTCCCAGGTAATCATACGAAGGGTCCCTGTCATGGCGAGAGAAACCCGTTGGGCTATGTTAGCAGTAGTACGCAAAGTCGGTCTCATCGGTACAACATAGGGTTTTCCTCCCGTATTTCGGAGGATAATCGATCGTTTTTTGAAGTCCCGATTGACTCGCAGCGCTACCAGGGCGGGAAGGCCAAAAAGAACGTCGTAAGTATTGACATCCAATACTACAACGTCGCCCAAAGCATGCACCTTTCCTAATCGAAAAGCAACGTTAGTCATTCGTCCCATTGTCTTAATATTTTCTTCATCTGCAGAGACGAGCTGATCTTTTTCTGTTAGCACAATTAGATCGTTCTTTCTTCCTGCTTTTTAAACTATCCGTAGCGAAATGGCCAAAACAACGGCTCCTGAATCGATGATGGCGTTATACGGGACTCCCCATACTTTGATATCGCATTCCGCGGATTTCCATGGGATTGGTTTGATCCACAGGAAGTGATCATCTTTTTGCATCAGCCCTATGCGTATGGGATCGGAAGCGCCTGCGGCATTTTCGTCTAGCATTGGTCCTTTCGTTTTCGGGTTGGTCGTTCTGGCAAGGGCAAATCGTTTTCGATTCACTTCGCAATGCTGCAGCATACGTTCGTTAGCTTGTTTTGATATCGAAAGCAAATGGCCAATCGGAAGAGGAATCCGATGGTCAAATGCACGGACGATGTTTAGGACATCGATCTCGCCAATGACGAAGGTGGGTCTTTCCGACTCCATTTCCCCTGGAGAGGGTCGCCATTCCGCCACTTCTTTCTGTTTTGGTGCAGGTCTGATTGTCCCGATCATTCCAAGCCCCGGGTACCCAAGTGAGACATACTGATCTAATGGAATGAGTTCAGGAGCCTCTTATGTGGCAGCTAACGTACTTCGTTCGCCTTCCATTTCTTCCATTAGAGCTTCCACCCGTCCACGTCCATTAGCGATAGGGGCCGCCGCCATTGGTGCGACCCCGACCCGTGGTTGTGGGGGTCGATGAGGGCAATCTCGGGCTAAATGGCCCGGTTGATGGCATGCGTAACAAACGTTCAAATTATTCGCGGCCCCTCCGATAACCGGCGCCGAGGCCAGCCCTTGTTGGATTGGGGCGGCGCGTATAGCGATGGGCCGCATATTTCTCATCATAGCCTCCAGTCGAGCATTATGCTCTCGTTGTTCCTTTTTGCTTTCCTGGATTAGGCTAATTGGTGTTTTGGTTAGTTCCAAAATGACGGTCGACTCGTTCGACCGTACGAGGTTCTCGATCGGTGGTGGGGGTGCCGTCATTACAGGTGCTGGCATCCCAGGAACGGGGATGCTCGTAATCGCACTCGGGGCCGGTCGTTTAGGGGATACCTGTTCCAAATAGGTAACAAGGCCGGACACGAACCTCATGTTTTCAAACTTGTTTTGCAATCCGGCCAGCTCAGCTTTTGCCCTCGCAAGTTCGAACGAGTCTCCTTCCTTAGGATAGTCTTCTCCTTCTAGGAAAACGCCGCGAACTTTCGTTCCGTTTCTTCTGCAGCGGCCATGATCTGTTGCAGCGTATGATTGATGGGGGATAACTGTTTTCGCAGTTTCGCCCTCATCGTTCGGCTGCGAAGCCCTTCCTACCTGCTCGCCTCATTCTGTCTTTACAAACATTCGGTAGAACCGATTTCTATATTCTGTGACGGACTCAAGGGGTTTTTGAATGCGATCTTTAATCATGAAAAGCGCTTGCTCCGGATGGATGTAATCAAATCTGTTCAAAAAATCTCGCTCGAAGGTCGGAAGATCTACCCACACATAGGTACTGAACCAGTGATGAGGGTCCCCTCCTAATCGAGCGGGAATGTTCACCTGAGCTTCATTATCGTCATACTGCCGAGCCCAGAGCGTGGCTAGCCATGCTCCAGCAAGATGTTGTGCGGGATCAAATAGATAGAGATCGGGTGGCGTCATGGGAGTCCGTGCTCGTGGCGCGGGTTGATTAGGATTTTGTTGTTGATTCGGGTTTTGCTGCTGATTCGGATTGGCATTCATGTTGACTGCCCGTCGATTAGCCGATCTGCTTCTGGTGACGACGGGGTCGCGTCTATGCGCGTTCTGGGGTCGAGGTCGCCCTCAGTTAGCCAGAGCGCTCAACTACAGTGTTACCGATCCTTCAACCCAGCCACGTCACGGTGTCGGGCTCCGATACCAACCTCACGCCCGATGCAACTTCCTGATCGGAGTGGGATGTGGGCCTGGAAGTGCGAAATGGGGTGTGCTAAGGATTTTTGGGGAAGTGGGGGTGGAATCCTATGTCAGAACTGAGATCTCATGTGGCAGAGTTGTAGGGGCATAGGTGCAATTAGGCTACGGGCGGGTTATGACCGTCGTTACGACCGTGCATCCGGGGTTGTCGGGTCCGTTGTTTTATTGGTGATGCGGGGGAGGACCGCGACGCGGTTCCCGGGGCTCGGTCCTTCGGAAGCCGCCACGTGGCGCCTGTTGCCGCGCGTTGTGGTGGGGCGCCTGCGTTTCGGAGGTCCGCCGGTAGTTGCGTCGTCTGCAATTTCCACACGGTGTACGGGGCCAGAACTGGGCGATGGAATTCCACGGGACGACTGTTAGCTGATGATAGGGGAGAAGAAGGCGGAAGGGAGGGAAATTAGTAGAGACAACAACGAAGTCGGGAGATATGAAATAGTGTGTGTTGTCTGAAGTGGGAAAATCAGGACACCTCGGGTCGCTGGTGGTGGCACAGTGAAACTCCCGGGGACACAATCGGTTCTCGTTTAAACAAGGGAATTCCGGGCGTCTCTGTCTGAGACACTCTTCCACCCAAGGGTTGAAATATTCAGGGTCCCACGATGAATCCGAATCCCTCGAATACGTCATTTTATCATTGCGGAGTGGCCAATTCCTTCGATACAAGTTTAGCCAACCGGGGAATTTCCGGGTTAGTCCTGGTTTTCGATGGTTGAAGAACACCGCGCGTGAGTACGTGTAGGCCGCGCAGATTGGATCGTGCTTACACGTGCTCAGGCGAGATGATCGCTCCGTCAGAGTGCAAAGTGGTCACCGAATACGTCCACCCATTCACCTATTCATTCCATGTCCCTGCAAATTGCATACGTGAGTGGGCGACACATACATCAAGGCCCTACAATCAATCATCAATCCAATCTTCAGCTATATGAGCAACAACGGGGAGAGAAGCCGCAGACATACCATTCATTCCACACAAGGCAACATCCATTCATTCAATCAAAAATGTCCAGAAGACAGGGGTGATCTCAGCAAGCAAACATGCGTCCCGATGCGAATGTTGAAGGCAAAGAAGGGGTTGATCGCCCGAAACGGAAATCCAAACCCGCAGAAAACAAAAGAAAAGCCGAGACAAAAATAGTCGAAAACAAAATAAAGGCAAATCGCCTGTTGTTGAGTCCCAAAATTTATATACAAGATGAAGGAGAGGATAAAGAAAATTGCAAATCCATGCCCATCCGCCTCAGCTCTCTCTCTCTCTCTCTTCTCCGATGCGGACAGTCCATCGTCACGCACCAACCCACGAAGTCGTCACCCCGCTTAGTCCTCCGGCACCCGTCAGGTTCGCCCGCACCCACAGTCCGTTGTGGCCCACGTCAACCCCGCGCGTTTGGCACCAGCCCGTCGGGTCGCCCGACTCCCACTTCAACTCACCTCTTACTTCGCTCGTGAGCCGATCCTTGCTGATCGCGCCACCCCGAGCTTCCAACAGCTGGTTAAGAGAGCTATTTAATCGCGCAGTCGGAATTTATAACGTGCATGCATGCGCGAAGAACACAGAATTGCAAGGACTTAGAGAGGAGGTCATGAGAGGGAGTGCCTACGTTCTGCATGGCCAGATCACGGCGTGGGGGACGTAGCCTCTCTCCACGCATCGATCCGAGCGTGCAGTCCGTGGACTAGCTAGACTTAGCAAGAGAAAGTGAGAGCGGGGAAGACGAAGCACAAAAAGAAAGATACAGTTACAATGGCGCCCGCCCAAAATTACAGTTACACATACGATTAAAGGCGCCCACTAATCAGAGTTCCGCCGCGGCCGCATAAAGAAGCGCGCGAACAAAAAGCGCTGCGCGGCAAAAGAAAAATCCTAATTACAAAAAGTCTTAAATTCCCACCAAATGCAGGAAAAGCAGAAGCACAAATTCCGAAAAGGAAATCCGAAATTCCGAGAGTCATCGGGGCTCGCCAAGATTCAAAAAGGAAATTCAAAAAGAACTTCAAAAGAAACTAAGCAAAATTCCCGCGCGATGTCCACGCCCAAAGTCCAAAAACCGAAACAAAAGGAGCGACGTCAACATTTATTAATCGCGCGCACGGCAACGCGCCACTCACACGGCTAACGAATCAATCGATCGTCCCGGGACTCACCCGGCCCTGAACCCAACCATGCGAAAAGAGATGACGAAAAAAGGACGAAGAAGCGAGGACACCGATGCAATTTCCCTTCAATCCCATCTCCCGTAATTAGCCCATCCTTCCCATCTTAGGATCCCTCGTTGCTACCGCGCAGGAAATCGCGCGGTGCAGAAATCGGTTCGTCACAGGTCACCTCCAGAGGTGACCGCAAAATCCCTTGCCCCTCGGCCTCCCAGGCCGCTGACATGGGCACTGGAATAGTACATTTGCGAATTTGGTAGATCCGTGTGACCGGCCTTTTACCCTTTTTTTGGGGATTTTGGGATTATAGGTCCCCGTGTGAGTATGCCCTGAAAAGGTACGGCAGTGTGAGGTGAACCATGCCCAAAATCTCAAATCGGCCCTTCCCAAATCCGCGTTTTTTGCGGATTTGGGGTCGCCGTGAGTATGCCCAGGCTCTTGGGTCGTCTGGAGGATTTTTATCGATTGGCCGGATATATATATATATATATTTTTTCTAAAGGGGCCCAGTGCCCAAGGCTCATATTACAATCAAAGATGGTCCTTGAGGCCGGGGTCCTCACAGTCTACCCGGTAGCATACCAAAATCTTCTGGGAGCATTACCCAGTGTTCGCTTTTTACAGGACCCAATGGGAACCACACGTCAAAAGAGAGATTCCTACTTCCTACCATTCCAAAGGGAGAAGTTCAAACAACACTTCTTCTACTGTAATTACTCCTACACTATATTTTACTTTTGTCATATGTGAACCATTCTGCATCCGACCGCCTACTCTATAGTGACACCTTCTGACTCGGCCTGAAATCGGCCTATAATCTAAGTTCGCCAATGTTCGTTAACAACCAAGATCCTATAGTTCCTGGATCTAAATTCGATCCAATCAAACCAGCTGAGTAGTTCAGTTCAGTAGCCATCTGCAGATTTGCAGTCTGCCTTCTGCATCGATCATAGCCAGACCCTTTGGTTTAGTCCAAGTTTGTGAGAACCAATATATTATTTTCCTTCCCTCCCCTTTTGAGATGTTCCAATCCGCTCAGATGGAAAATCTCAGTGATTCCTTAATTAATTTTTTTTGGGCTTGGAAGGGTAGCCTGATTCCTCGCTTTCCACAAAATCTCCATAATCGTTCCCCTACAGTTTAGAGCCACATAACCCCATCCTTTTGTGAGGTCTGTGCCCATCGGGGTGCTACCAAACAGTATCCACTCTTGAGACCAGAGAAAGTCAACTCCTGCCATGTTCTTCCAGTGTATTTTCCACCAATCCCACACTTGCATCGAAAGAGGGCAATAAAGCCACAGATGGCTTGCCGTTTCCCAGCCCCAGTGGCAACGCGAGCATTCCTTCGAAATTTGCATCCCTTTTACCGCCAGCCACGTGGCAGCAGCCGTAACAAGTAGCGACTGTAGCCACATCAGGCTGGCTTGCTTTTGAGACGGAATCAAGGTCAAGGCTTCCCAAAAGCCAAATAGATCAATGTTGCCCAGTTGAAAACCTTGTTCCTTCGCCATTCTCTGCGACGCTTGGCATATTGGTTGCTTCTTTATCTTGGCCCTCAGAATGTTCACCCCCCACTTAGGCACATAACAGCAAGCCGGAGAGGTTCTATACCTAGGCTCCACTTTATTCCATCCAAATAAAATTGGTTCGACCAAAACGTCTGTAGCATCTTCCATCAGGAGCCAGCAGTTTGAGGTCGAGTCAAGGGCAGGATCCGGAGCCCAGACCCGACTTTCGATGAACCCACCTGTTGATGGGATTACTCTTTCTCCACAGTGTTTCAGAACTACCTTCTTACTCTTAACTTTCTGCTTCCTCCAGACTTGGACTTTTACCCCTTGTGGGATCTCCGGGCCCAGCACTCTGAGAAACTGAGTCGGGCAGTCTGGATCCTTCAGCCATGAGCCTGCAGGAGCTTCATCACAGTTCTTCAGACTGCCCAACCAATATTCTGGAATGACCTTCTTCAACTTGCTAAAATTTTCCTCTCTTTTTCGCGCTCTAGGGAGAGCCCGAGCCAGATAGTCATTCGACTTCCAGCCATTTTCTTCCTCATCCCATAAATCCTTCAGCTGTACTATACCTCTCTCCACCCAACTTTTCCCAAAGCTTCCCCTTCGACCATCTGCATAGAAAGGAGAGTCATCTTCTTGAGTTATCGCCGGGTTTTCAAACAGAAATTGATTCAAGATTTCTAATCTCGTAGAAGGTTGAACATTCGAGTCAGGGAATAGCTTATGCCATGCATACAAAATATTCCTCCACAGCCTAGACTTCGGGCAGCGGTTTGTAAAGGATGGAATAAACATGCAACGCCATACATCTTCCATCCTAGACAAGCCCCACTCTTTAGCCAAGATACATTCTGCCAATTTTACCCACAGCTTCCCTCTATTGCCCCACGTCGCTGCAATAATCCATTTACACAGCAGGGCTAAATTTTGTTGTAACGGGTCCAAGATACCCAGACCACCCAAGTTGCGAGCTTGCGCGACTGTTTCCCAGGCCACTTTTGACAGGAAGCCCTGGTGTTCCAAGGCAGCAGGTTTCCACAGATACCTTGCTGCAGAAGCCTTGATCTTGGCATACGCCTCCTCGCCCAAGAGATGCACCGAGAGGGGGAACCATTGCAAGGAGAAGGCCGCAGTCGAAATAACCATTGTTCTTCCATATAAGGAAAGTTTGTGACTTTTCATCCAACCCGAAATTCTGGCAGACACGTTTTCCGCCAATAAACCATCTTGCACCGAAGAAGGATCAGAAAGTGACGCTTGAATCCCCAAAAACAAAGCTGACGAGTTTGCTGGTATTCGACGCAATCCCCAGTCCACACACAAATCTTGATCTGAGGGGAGGAAAAAAACAACTTCTCCCACTTTATGGATGCTTCAGATAGAGTACAGTATATATCTATAACTTCTTTTAGGCTATTCAAGGATTGAGTAGAATTCTCACTAGCTAACGTAAGATCATCCGCTAATGCTCCCCCTTTCCACTGAAGAGCGGGGGAGAGCTCTAATCCTTTGATGTTATCGTTCTTTCTTATATTATTGAGAAGAACTTCAAGCTGTAAAACAAACAGTAATGGGGCCAAGGGACAGCCCTGTCGTAACGAGCGAGACAATTTAAAGCTCTCCGACAGTCTCCCATTGACTAACACTTCTCGAGTTGTTGTTGTTCAGCCGGGCCCATAGAGGCGGGCTCCCATACTGAGTTGATTGCTGTTCAGCCGGGTCCATTCAGGCGGGCCCCTATATTGAGTTGGTTGCCACTAGTTTGGCTTGAGGGTCTATTGAGGCGCTGACCTCTTTGACCGTATCGAGTTGGGTTATTTTCTTGGGCTATTGATATCCCCCTCATCTCCAGGACATCATTGCTAGGCATAGCAGCTTGACAGGGGCATTCTATATTATTTTGCAGATTGGTCAAGCTGGCTTCTCAACATGAGACAACCCCTACATGGGGTAAGCTGGTTGAGAAGTTCTGCTATCGACACATTGGGCATCAGAGCTTCGTCATTCGGCCCAACGAGTCTCCCCCGTCACGTGAGAGATGCTGGGCAGGGAATGAAGGGAACCACCTACGACCGGATTGCTGACTATATCTTCCGCAGGGAGAGTTACTGGAGGGAACACTGGTTACATGTGGTGTTTCCCCAGATCCCTTTTGCACCAAGTGGTGCCCTCTATGACTTTGTCGGTTGTAACCCTAAACCATTGAGCAGAGGTGGCAGCAAGGAAAAGAGGCGTCAAGACAGGAGGATTAGGAGCGAGGTGGCCAGATCTGGGATTCCTATTACCACCTGTCTACAGAGGTCAGAGACGGATGAGTCAGACCAAGAGCCTTGCTGCGTGAGCGACGTTGACCTGGGGGACTATTTTGACTGGGATACTCACAGGGACTGAGTACGTCTGTGTTTGGAGCAGGCCCATAGCATCTTATGACATTGGTCACTGGAGCGAGACGCAGGCGGAAAGCAGCTGTACGACGGGTTGCTTATCTCTTGGCACAATTCTTGTTTGAGGGTGATTAACCCAGGCATTACATGTCAGGAGGACCCAGGTCAGAGGAGGTAGTCGGCCCTTCAAAGGGGAAGGGACCAGTCCCATATCTTGGGGATGGCTACAACCATTTGGTGGGAGCAGATTTCGTCATACAGGCTTTTCGGAAGCCTCTCTATGGAGACCATTTTCTTGAGGTTTCATATGACTACATCTACGGCAAGGGGCGGATCGAAATCTTGATCGGTGCCACTGGTAGCATTTCCCTCGCTGAGGAGTTGTACCTTCGGAGCGTTGCGGATGAGGAGATGGCCAGATGTATGGCATATATCAGCAAGATCGATCCTACGACATCCTTTGACATCAGCTACGTGGTCCCAGAGTCGATGACCACTCAGGTTCTCAATGATGAGGAGGACCAGCGTGTACCACATACGGGGTCCCAGACAGTCGAGCCCACTCATGAGGGGGTACCACTTGTCGTCATTGACTGAGGCTTGTATATTTTAGTCACTGAGATGTACTATGACATCATTATGATTTATCAGTGATTACAGCCCCTCCTTTATGACTGCTTCCTCCATTCTTTGTGTACTACTTTTCAGTCTCGTGTCTTTGGTCAAGCTCTTGCAGAGTCTGGTTTCTGGTCTTTTCGTCCTCTCAGTGTCATCTGTTTTATGATGTATGCCCTATGATGCATGTCATATAATGTTTATGCATGCGATAACAAATTATTTATCACTCCACATCAGGTTACACTCGGTGACCTTGATTCTAACCTTTATACGGGGTCAGGTGCAGGCGATAAAACCGAATGCCTCACACTAAGCCGTGTCGCCGCTGGCAGGAGGGATAACACTGACTACTCGACTGTGTGACAAAGGCTGCTTGTGATTTCACTTCCAATTTTTCCTAAAACTCTCCAACCTCTTGCGTGCCAGCCTGCTAGTCCACCAACCCACCACACTCGGCCCGGGGAGAGACATCGCACCAGGCCTTGGAACGGTGGAGGAGAAGACCTTGCACCCGCCTGCAGCATCAAGCAAGTCATCTATACGAGGCAATGGGTAAGCATTATTTCTTGTGATGCGGTTTAGACCGCGATAGTCAATACACATGCGGAGTTTGYCTCCTTTCTTTGGCACAAACAACACAGGAGCACCAAATTCAGATTCACTTGGTTTGATCCACCCTTTGTCAATCATCTCATCGATCTGCCGTCGGAGTTCCTCCAACTCGCCGGGTCCCATACGGTACACGCAGCCCTTTGGAGGAACAACACCCTCGACCAACTCGATAGTGTGTCGAACCGGTCGCGTGGGGACTCCACGTGGCTCGACCAAGACTTCTGGAAACCGATCGAGGAGGGCTTGGATGTCTGATGGGACAGGTGGGGGTGGGGAATCAGCAAAGGGATCACCAAAGTCCGGTCGCAAGTCGCGTATAGAGACTACCGAATCTGAAGTTGGATCATTTGGACTATCGGAGGGTAGAGAGGTAGAGGTGCTAGTAGTAGAAGTGCTAGAAGTAGGATCATTACTCAAGGTAGTGGTGGTACTAGCCGCAAAAGTAGAAGACACATGAGCAGGACGAACAAAGGCAACATACAATTATTCTTCCTCTTTGTGCTTGCGCCATTTCTTGCAGAATTTCAATGCATTTAGAAAAGTCACTGGGGACTCGTGCTTCTCATCCAAGAGGACAGGAAGCTCGTTCCCCTGAGCAGCTTTGACCATGAAGAGTGATTCCTTCCACTTGGTCCGGGACTGCAGCCAGCCCAAGCCAAGGACAGCGTCGAAGGGGCACTTGTCAAGGACAAAGAAGTTCAGTGCGTGGGTGACAGTCTTACCTCTGTCAAAGGTAGTGCGCACACCTTTGACTGCATGTGTAGAATGGACAACTTCTTTGTTGCCAACTTGGGTCCGGCAAGGGTTCTGCAGGGCCACTTGCTTCATCCCCAAGCCCACCTTGCGTATCCCATGTGGTGACATGAAGTTAGCTGTAACACCACAATCAACTAACACACGGAGATAGCGGTGGTTTATGAGAAGTTTGGAGAAGATTAACTTCACTGTCCCTTGGGCACGCCCAATGCTCCAAGTGGTAGTGGAAGTCAATCATCTCAGACTCCTCCCAAGGCTCGTCATACAACACCTTACTCACCTTAGCCTTGTCTTCAGCAGATGGTTGGGCTTCAAGCGAGGGCTGCTGATTTTCATCAGATCCTGACTCCCCTGTTGTAGAGTTTGCTGAATCTGACTCTACCCCCAGTTCTGGTTTCCCTACAACCTATAACAGTCTTGGACCTTGTGATTTGGCTTTTAGCAATGCAGGCAAACCCCCTTCTTGAGTCTGCCCCGCCAGTCATTCTCGGTGATCCGGAGGTCAACCCACGGTTTGGTAGATGCATCCCCCGGTTTAGGCGGGATCTTAACTCGTCTGGGGAGTTGGACATAACTCTTTCCCGCACTCCGATGCGGTCCCTTAGTGTTGGCAGTCTTTTTAAAGGCAGAAAATTTTTCTTCTTCGTTATTTGCGTCGGACTCATGGGCTGAAGAACAAGCTGTATCGGAGTCCTGTTCTTGGTCGTCACCAAGAGTGGGGTCAACCGCATCGGCTTCTCCTTCGGCCTCCAGCAGGTCATGCACAGCAAAACGGTTGCTGCCCTTGAACCGTCTGCCGCCCATGGGCTTTTTGCTGCCTGTCGTGCTAACGAGGTCCATGACCTCCAGACTGACTACATCCTTCATTAAGGCAAGCCAGTCAGTATAAGCAATGTAGTCCCTGGCCAGGCGACTAGTGAAGTTAGATGGAACCGCGCCCTTGACCACATCCAAGCAAGATTGCGGGGACAATTTCAAACTGGGAGTGGCAAACAGCTTGGTTAGATAGGTCTGCAGGCTTTTCATGGAGCCATTCCACTTGTTGTGCTTTACTTTATCCAGTTGAATTCTTGCTTTAGCAGCAACATGTGGATCTTGGTATTCTGAGGTAAGGAGTTCTTCGAGGGAGGCAACCGGGGTGGCCCTTAGCCATTTGGCCAATGCAGCCTTTGGAAACCCAGCCCGCGTTGCTTGGACTTCTAGGAAGCCCCATACGACTGGCTCGACATTCATACCCATGATGACCGCCTGGGTCTCAGCTTGAGTCCCCAGGATCTCAAAGTAGGCCACCATGGAGCCGATCCAGGACTCGATGTCTTCCTTGCCATCGTACTTGGACGGTATTTGAACCGCCTGTCGGTCCACATAGGGACCAGCATGGCTAGGACCAGCAGCAGCTGGTTCCGGTCTTGGGGCTGCAGCAGTTGCAGAAATTCCAACCTCATTGCTTGTTACAGCAACTATGGAATTTGCACCTGCTACAGGTCCTGAGGAAGTTGCCATCACACTCAAAGAAGAGGTAGAAGCAGATACAGTAAGAGGGGCAGAGGTAGTTTCGATTGCAGCTTCAGTTCCAGGAGGTAGAGGAAGAGGGTTGGCCACTTGGGCTTGTCGCAGATCCGCCACCTCCTTTGTCCGTTCATGGTATTTGAAGGTCATCTCAGTCAGATCATCCTGTAGTGTTTGCAGTTTTGCAAAAACTTCGGCGATCTGAGTGGTATGGTCCTCAAGATTCCTGATTTGAACAAAGGCTGTGAGGATGGACTGCAGTTGTTCCCCGCACTGCTCTTCAGTCAGTGAGGGAACAGTCTCTAGGACGGCTACTTGCCTTCTCAGCAAGGCCTCCTTCCTCTCCTTCTCTGACTCCTGCTCCCGTTTTATAGCACCATCTAAGAGTGCTTGCAGATGTGGTTTCTCAGCATCACCGGCTGCATCTAACAAGGTCCGCCATTGTGTTGAAGTTAGCTGAGACATCTTGGGACTGTCAGTGTGAGCAGGTGGATCAGAGAGTCGCCAATCAGCAAAAGAATCAATCAGACTCTCAAGAGGTTCACTCCCCCTTTCGCTTAGACGAACACTCCTTTTCCCAGTCCTTGCCCACCTCAGACTATCACTTTCTCTCTCTCCCTGTTCTCTCTCCCTCCTCTCTCTTTCTTCTTTCTGATTGCAAGTCTCCACGGGCATCGGAAATGAACTCAGAAAAACAGATAAAGCTCAGAGAAAAGAAGGTAGAACTCCTAGTCAGAGCGGCATTTCATTTGGAAGCAGAGAACAACACAAAAAAAAAATCAAACTCAAAGAGAGGTCTGATCCAGCGACCCAGTCTGATCAGGATGCATACGAGGTCCTCTCGAGTCCAGCCTGACCAGCCCCGTGTCCGTACAGCAAATCAGACAACAAGTGACGAGATGCAACAATGGAGAATTGAGTGGTGTACAGGGTGCGAGTCAAGCCACGGACTGTGCAATCAGAAGACATGCGAAACGTCAAAGCCAAGATCCCCTCGGCAGTGGGTGTCCTAATCCAAGAAGAATGAACTCATATCCCAGCCAAGAAGACAAGAGGTCAATGCCTAACCGATTTGGGTCAAGAGGCTCTCCTTGTTTGGGCCCGGTCCCGCTGGTCCCAAGGGTCCCACTTGGTCCCAAGAGTCCCACGTAGGTCTCCACCAGGTCCCAACCAAGAGGAGTCCCACCTGAACTTAATTCAGTCTCAACTGTACTGAAAAACGAAATTTCAACTTCTGGCAGCACCTACAGACTACAACCGTTCAGTGATGAAAAGATAAAGCACTGTAGAAAGACTCGGCATGTATAACAAGATACTTCATTTTCCATCCATCAGGTGAGTAGGTAGATCACATGCATTCAATCACACAATCAAGACCACAGAGGAGTAGGAAAAGAAACCCAGAGTACCCCAGCAAGTCAATCAATACCACACACATATACATGGGCATCCCGTAGGTGCACGACACTTACCTGAGTGGCCTTGAGCTTCGAGATGAAGTGAACTCACCCCCCTTCTCATATGGTCCTCCTGACCCATCTAACGCTACCCCTACACTAGTGTCCTATCTCCTAGGAGGGTCTGACTCCAACGCCCAAGTGCAACGCCGGATCCCCCGTTGATGCTGAAGAACAAATAGCAACTTGCAGTCCGTTGATGCAGAATGGCCGCTGACCCTCAAGCTCGCCTACTTGAGGGCAGCCCTTAAGTTGCCAAGTGTCTCCCTTTACCCAGATTCCAGGTGCGAGTGCCTCTCACTGTCGCCTCTCTCAAATCGCCGCATGAAGTCTCCTTGAAATGTCTCGCCACCCTAATCTCACTCTCAAGCAACCTCGTTAGGGTCTATGTTGACCCCACATGACCTAACCAGGTGGGGGCAGCTTCCCTTATCCACGCTGCCCCACTTCCCTCAACCATCCAACCCTNGACCCCACATGACCTAACCAGGTGGGGGCAGCTTCCCTTATCCACGCTGCCCCACTTCCCTCAACCATCCAACCCTAACCCTAAGTGTTGCCCTCAACCACTTAGGTTAGGGTTAGGGTAGCAAAGTCAACTCTCACCAGCAAGTAGAATCCGCTCTGATACCAATGTTATGACCCTGGCCAATTTCGAGATACACATCCACTGGAAAGTACAATGCCATCCAATTGCAGAAAGAAATGAATGAACTTGAGAGGTGAGGGAGGAGTAGAAGAAGAAGAAGAAGTAAGAAAGAAGAAGAAGTAAGAAAGAAGAAGAAGAAGAGGTACACCAGCAAAGACAATGACAAGGCTCTTCTTCGCCCAACAATCTCCTCCTCCTTAGAAATAATAATACAATGTTGAATGACTGGTCCAGAATCATGTCCGAGTCCCTTTCTACCGCAGGTATCACTCAAGGTCCACCATAGCCATGGCTGCCTCCCCCACTCTTCACACACATAGGCCGAGGCTATGGCGGACTACGAGGCCTTGTACCGACGTCCAAAGGACAACCCAGAGCGGCTGTGGCTGCTCCAGCTCAGGCCGCCATGCCCAGCCTTGCCTTGAAGCTTCTTGGTGTAGCTCCCCCGGCTGGGGACTCCTTGCAGCAGCGCCCACCAAGGTGATGAAGATGGCTGCCACCATAGCCAGGTAAGTACCCCTGGCGCTCCTCCCCCTTCCTCCTTCCTTCCTCCTTCTTCCTCCGTCTAGTCCTTCTTCTTCCTCCCCAGCAGCGCAGCTCCAACCCAGCGCTGCTCCCTCCAGCGCTCCACCAGTGTGTCGCCAAACTTGCACACCGAAAAAGAGGCTGGGTCTTCCGCCCGGCCGGAAGATATAGCGGCCTGCTTTGCCTCTTGGGCGGTGTGACTTCCAGGCCGCTGGCCTTCCCAAGCAACCGGTACCTCTTCCTCCTTTTGGAGGGAACATCATTGCAGACTCTGATATTGCCCCTACAGGCCCTAGACTCAGACTGGTACCCGCTAGACCTAGCCTACACTGCCGGCCTCTAAAAATGCCACTTTTGTCTTCTTCTGCTCGGSCTCCGGTACCTGCATATTCACCCCCCTGCCGGGTGCGGTACCGGCCTACCCGCTACTTGAGTGCTTTTTCCCTGCTGCAACCCTTCAAAGCCACGGCCACAGGTAAGTACCTGCCCTGAGGGCCCAACGAACGAACAAGTGCCCTGGCGGGCCACACACACACACACTCGTACCAACCAGCACTCAGACAGGCATGGTCACACACGCAAGCCAACCAGCACTCAGACAGACATGCAGTCCAGCAAGCACGCACACACACAGACTTAGCAGGCGGGGAACTCAGTAGGGCATTCAGTCTATGGGCAAAACTCAGAAATCAGCTGTGTGTTTCAGTCCGTGTTTGGACGGGTTATCAGACACCAATCCTTTCCGTCTTTTCCTCTTCTTAGCCTCTCCACCCTAACTCCTTCTCTTCCTTCCTCAGTTCTTTCCAAAACCAACTCATTCCTTGCTAATTGTCTTTTCCTCCTTCGGTATTGATTTCTGCGTCGGGATAATCATTGGCACGTCCTCTCTCCTTCTCTTCTCTCTCTCCTCTTCTTCCTTGTCTCCTTCCCTCTCCCTAGGGCATGGCTTGGCTTAGCTTAGCTCGCATTCATTTCCCTCACCCAGCGGCGCGTTCGAAAATTGAGTTCCCACTTGGGGCGCCACCTGGGGTCAAGTCGGAGTGAGAGCGTTCATGCTTGCGCTCCCTTCAACAGCCACCCCTAGCTGAATTCCCTTTCCTATCTCGTTGCTTTCCTCCTTTCCTTCTTTGGCGCAATTTGCTTCCTTTCCTTCTGCGTTTCCTCGAGGCGGTTGCCTTTTCCTTTACTTAGATACACCACACTTCTTCCCTTTTGCTCGTTGCTCCCCACCTCTTCTCTCTTCCTCTCCCCGTTTTCACCCGTCTTTCCTGTCTCTTCCCGTGAATAGCCATGCCTGAAGGCGTGGCGAGGAGCAGCGTGATCCCGCCTTCTGTTTCCCACCTTTCATCGTCCTTTTCGAAAAAGAGATGGCGCACGCGTGGAGCAAAATTTTACGCCGGTTGAAAAAGTTCACGGGCGTGCGGACACGGTAGTCAGCGCAGTGAATTAGTGCTTACAGGTCGACGCTAATGCTCGATGTAAACCCTCTTGCTTGAAATGGTTTCCGATACCTATATCTGCTAGTCATCCTAATTAGGCTAATTATCATCAAATCATCATCCAATCATCATCAATTTTCAGAATTGAATGTCATTATAAGGGATGCTGGGCCCGTTTCCCTGCACGTGCTGCTCCCCACGAATAGACCGGAGCGTTGAAAAAAAAAAGAAAAAAGAAAAAAGGCCGAGGTCCCTGTCACATGCCCACGAACAACAAACAGGCATGGCACAGAACCCAAGATGACCAAAGGAGAAAGAGCGATGACAATGCAGCGGAAGACTGAAATGCACAGATCTGGTTCGTCATCACTCAGGACCGACTCTGCATACATCCACCATCACACACATGCAATGGACTCGGTGGCTCACACATGGAAGACAGCCGCCATGTCTGGAAGACATCCACAGGCGGAGGAGGGGGGGGAAGAGACAAGGTGGGGAGAAGAAGGGGAGATGTCAACTCAATAGCCCCTGCGAATGAATAGCCTCCAATAATGATCCCCAAGGTCTCTGTCCGAATACAATGTCCAAGTCTGGGCAATCGCCCGAATGTCACCAAGTCTCAACTCTCACATCTCTCTCTCTCTCTCTCTCTCTCTCTCTCTCTCTCTCTCTCTCTCTCTCTCTGTGTTGCATGCTGCGCCTGCACACGGGCCCCATTTGAAGGGCCCGACGGTTGCTGAGGGGCCCCCAGGCCGCGTACCATCCAGCACACGCCCTGGAGGCCCACGGCGGCCCTCCAGGCCCTAGGCAGCACACTAGGTAGATAGGCTGTAGCTTTACCTACCGTTTTTTTGGTGTGTGTGTGCTGTCTTATTTTTGTCTCTTCAGGTGCCGTTTCGGACTTGCAGCCCCGAGGCCGGACCTTGGGACTGGGTACACCGGAGGCAGGCCCGAAACGAGGCCAGGCGCATTTTGGCGCCAAACCAACAGGTACCGGCGTCGTTTCGGTCCTGCAGGACCCAAGACAGCACCTTGGGCCAGGTGCACCGGTAGAAGGCCGTTTTTAGGCCAGGCGCATTTCTGCGCCATGCTGCTGCGGCAGCAAGGTCTGGACGTCCGGTAGGGACCCAGACCACCTGGGCCGTTTTAGGCCACACATCACCAGGTAGGCCCAGCCGCCCAGCGCTACAAATAGCTGGGCAGCGGCTGGGCCAGACACAGTTCGAGTAGCTCACTTCTGAGCGACATGCTGCTGGTTGGAGGCTGCGCTATGCTGCGCTGAGTAGCGGAGTAGGGAGTAGAGGTTAGAGGAGATAGGGAGTGGCGGAGGCCATACCTGCAGTCGGCGAGCTTACCTGGCGCCATAGCTGGGCTCCACGCGGTACCTGCACACAGCAACGGACGAAGTCAGTTCAGTGACAGCTACCTGCAGGTGAGATAGCGAGGAGGGCTTCTCTCTCCCTCCTCCATCTCTCTCTCTCTCTCTCTCTCTCTCTCTCTCTCTCTCTCTCTCTCTCTCCCCTTCCTCCTTATCTCTTCTTCTTCGAATCTGAGAGTGTGAGAGGTTATCAGTAGGGATTCAGGCAGAGGTTATGCTGGCCGCATTGCCCAGGATCTGATTCGACATTTCTGGGACAGACATTGATTGGACACTCGGCAAGGGACTATTTTTTTGACTTCGCTATTGCGATCTTGGTCTACTCCCTCGCCTCCTTCCTCCTCGTCTCGTCCCTCCCCCATCTCTCATCCGTGGTATCTCCCCATGTATGTGTGCGCAGGAGGGACCTTTCTTCCATGTGTGCGGTCCCTCCTCCCTCTCTCACATGTGTGATGTGTGATGGATGTCGGGTCAGTCCAGGTCAGATCAGATCTTCTCTTTAAGTCTTCCACTGCACCATTTTGTGCCATCTTGTATGTATGCCGAATGTACATTGCTTGATGATGCTACGCTGACCTTGTATTGTCCATTTCATTCCTTTTCATCACATAGCAGATCCTTGGCTCCCTGAGCATGAGTCACTCTCTCTCTCTCTCTCTCTCTCTCTCTCGCTCTCTCTCTCTCTCTCTCTCTCTCTCTCTCTCTCTCTCTCTCTCATAGAAGAAGAAAACAACAGAGGGAGGAGAAGAAGAAGAAGAAGAGGAAGAGGAAGAGGAAGAAGAGGAAGAAGAAGAAGACGACGAAGAAGAAGAAGGAATGGAGTTGGAGGAGATAATCAGGGGAAGAGGAGAAGGAGAAGAATCCTCTCTGCCTCTCTCTCTCTTCGAGCCAGATACTGAGCAGCGTAAAGGTGTCGCCTTGGAGCTGTACTGCAGGTGAGAGCACTCTGGCAAAGAACTCCAGCTATGGCACCGAGGTAAGTCGACAGGTAAGCACTCACTCACCTGACCTCCGCCCTGATCTCCTCTCTCTACTACCTCTTGCCTACTCCGCTAACAATCCAGCGCTGCTCCAGCAGCGCGGTGCCTCAACTCCGAAATGTTGCATGCCACAAATGCGGGTGGCCCAGCTATATATAGCGCTGGGCCTGGTGAATGCAGCTGGGTCTGTGTGGCATACTGTGCAGCCACACGGGCCTGCAGGGCCCGACCAGCGTTCCCAGCCTAAAAGCCACTTTCAGGCCCGTGACGTTTTCAGGCCAAAAGCCTGAAAACAAGGGCCTACAGGCCCCGTGTTGTTTCAGCCTGAAAGCCTGAAAACAAGGGCCTACAGGCCCTGTGTCGTTTCAGGCTAAAATAGGGCCTTTTCGGCCCTGAGTCTTTTCAGCCTGAAACTGAGGGCCATTTTCAGGCCCTCATCAGTTCCACCCGCCCTAAAACTCAGGCAACAAACCAGGGTTTTAGCACAGGCCATTTTGGGCCTGTTTTCAAGTCAACCCCTGGTTGAGCTTCAACACCAGGGTCTGGCACGTTTCGGCACTGGCAAGAGCAGCCTCCTGGACGGGCCAGCACTATATAGGACTGGCCCGCCCTGCAGGCCGGCAGGTAGTCCATAGGGACTTCCCAGGCACATCACGTGCAGTTCAGGAGGCAGGAGGTAGTCTTCAGGATTCGGCAGCAGCACTCTGGAGGAGCGCTGCAGTAGTAGTAGTAGCGTTAGCTGTAGT
>BFEA01000052.1:1497829-1516548 GCA_003427395.1 Chara braunii
AGAGAGAGAGAGAGAGAGAGAGAGAGAGAGAGAGAGAGAGAGAGAGAGAGAGAGAGAGAGAGAGAGAGAGAGAGAGATGGTTGGTGGAGGCCAGGGAGACTTACCTGTGGCGCCATAGCTCCAGCTTCGTCTTCGATGTACCTGCAACAAGGCGCCACCTTCACAGGTTAGTACCGGACTGAGAGAGAGAGAGAGAGAGTTATTCTTCTTCCTCTTCTAAGTCCACCATCTCTTCCTCACCCTCTCGCTACCTGACTTCTCGGTATCTGCAGACTACGAGAGAGAGATTGGTGACTTTGGGAGTTGACGACATTTGGATCCAGACTCAACATTGGGATTCAGACATTCGACGAGGGATTATTTGGGACCTGTACCGAAGACTTGGTGTTGACGACATTCCCATCTTCCCTTCTTCTTTGTCTAACGCCCCTCTTCTTCATCTGTGTATGGTTGGGGACTGGCACATTCTTCCTGTGTGAGCGCCAGGCCCCTTCACACCATGGAATGATGATGTATGTTTGGTCTGAATTGCCCCATTGATTGGGCTAATCATTGGTATTTTAGACTTCCGCTGCGCTATCTTGTACTATGTGAGAGAGGTCGGTTCTTGGCTCTGGTTGTTAGTACGCGCTTTGTGCTTGAGTGATTGGCAGGCAGTTGTCTACTTTTGTTTTCGCATTATCTCTTCAGGCATGATTGCTTCATTAAGATTTTAACTAGATTCTGAGTTAGTAAAAATGATGAGAGCTTCCTTCCTTAGGGGGAGGTGTTGTCGAAATTTCTACTAAAACCTCTGAGTTAGTCAAAATCTTGGAATGTCATTTGGGTTAGAACTAGTTTAATCTTTGAGGTCGGTCGAAATTATGAAAGTCTCCCTTGCTAAGGGAAGTGCCGCTGAAATTTATACTAAAACCAAATAGTTAGTTTATTTTTAGATAATCTTTGAGTTGAAAGTCTTCCTTGCTAAGGGAAGTGCCGCTGTTAGTTTTCTTCTTAGATTTTGTTTAGTAAATATTAAACCAAAGAGTTATTTTTTTTTTAGATAATCTTTGAGTTTTTAGTTTTCTTCTTAGATTTTGTTTAGTAAATATTCTTCGAGCTCACTTCCCTAAAGGAAGTGCTGCCCAAAGTTTTGTTATTTTTATATGGTCACCAGACGTCACGGCTAAGTAGTTTAGAATGCGATAAAAAATTGATCTTTGTTAACTCGACAGACAACGTTTGCCTTAGTTTTTTTGACACAGGTCACTATTACCTGCGACTACTCTCAGAGGTCTTGAGCTTCATCAACTTCTGCTATTAAATTGATAACAGGTCGGTTTGAGATTCGACTCCTATTCACCATTATACCCACGCCTCGATGTCTGTGACCTCATACACATTTCCCTCTAAATGAAATTCCTACCCTTGAAACCTCTCTTAAATGACCATGCAAAAGTATGTGGTATGCCTTTGTTGAGCGGGGTTCGGAAAGGGGCGTAAGAGACATGAATCTAGGAACAAAAGGGTTCACCACGTTTGTGACACTTGCATGTTTCGTTGGGCCTCATGTATGTGCAGGTATGTATAGGAGCGAGGGTTGCTCCTGGATTGAGAATGATATGAATGGATGAGTGTAGGGTGTGGGTGACAAGATTCAATTGTAGTTGTGAGAATGACTCTCCCTGATTTCCTTCGAGATGTTCCCCTTCTTCTTCAATTTCCCCTTTCCTTGCCGCTCGCATCTAGCGAAAAGGTAGGAGTAATTAAACGCAGGGCTTAACGATCGACTCTCGACTGAAGTAAGACTCAGGTCCGGTACGGTGAATTGATCGCTAATCCGCACCTACTTTTTTTTATCTTTTTGTAAGAAAGGGACGAGCGAACCCCATCTTGAAGGGTTTTCTTTTTGAATTATTGGTTAGACATTGGTCATGAACCTGAAATTCAAGGTTCTTGTCCAGGACATTCCAAGTTTTGGTCCCTCACAAAAATGTTTCCCTTATATGCCAGACTGTTACCCCTTGCTCACCGAGTCCCACTGCTTAAAAGACATGGGCGACGCAAGGGATGAACGACTTATCCTTCAGCCGTTCAATATCATGAAGGAGAAATCCTTCACGTTATTTCACTTTTGACACTTCAGTGTCATGAGCAATCCTGAAGCCCATGAGAGGTTGCGCGGTTGTGAGTAAGAATAAATCGTCGCCATGACAGCTGATCGAGTGAGTACACATGATTGAGTGTTATGGCCTTCCTCGCGTGTGCATTCCTCTTATGCAACTTTGCGCGGACTTCACCTAAACGCTCTAATGCCTTTCGAGTTATGGGTCAGAACATTTGAAAAAGGGACTAGGCATATATGCATGTTCGAGTTATTACTTGTTGTTGTTGTTGTTGTTGTTGTTGTTGTTGTGTGTGTGTGTGTGTGTGGCGCGCTGTTAAGTTAGGGTGTCCTGTCGACGGTGCGGATCTGCGTGTGAGAAATCATCGGCCCACACGACGGATCGCGTGCGGGTCTGATCTAGGCGTGGGCTGCGTGTAACCCCTATGCTACAGCATACGAGAAACACCCTTGGCTACGTGTGACTTGGTAGCTTGGCGGGGATACGCCCACCCAAGGGATTGTAACAACTCCTGCAGGTGGAGGTAAGTTATTCCTCCTGAGACCCTATCCTGTCGTACGGGCTCGAAGGATGTATAGCTAGCGCACTCGGTCGGAGCGGCTGCGCTGGTTCCCTTTACGTGATGCGACTTGCGAATCTGCCAATCCTACGTGACGGTTCCGGGAAGGTCCCCCCTCTGCAGGGACCGTGCGCTCGACAACGCTATGTAAACGCGAGCACACTTCATACATAGATAGCATAGAGACGCCTACCCCGCCCCCTTAACAAGGGCGCAATCACGATTATAGTTGTAAACCACCAGTGCACCCAGGCCTGGAGGGGAGTCACTGCGCACCAAGGTTTTCCGAGCCGCAAGTGGCGCACTTTCTTTTTGTTTTGGCTGGTGCAACCAGCCATTGTGGTCCGATAAGCTGAGCCTCTGAAAATTTTGTAGGCGACGAATTGCATTTTCAGCAAGGCTGGAGCCGTGTAATGGCGGTACTTCACACATCCCTCGAATACAGCACATCCCCACCTGACTCTAAGGCTGGGTTGTATACATTCACGATTTTCCTCGGTTCAGCACAACATTCGCAAATTCGTGACTGAAATGCATTTTCAAACTAAAACCTTGACAGCATCCTAGTTCCCTCCCCAAAAAAAAGACACGTTTGGTAACCTTGCTGCAGTTGACATGGTGTGCCCTTAGGTGACCCAGGTCTTTCTTTTCTTTTCTTTTCTTTTTTTTTGAAGAAACATCGTGTACAGGGGGTTCTGCTTGACGAGGTGATAGGAGCAACCTCGTCAAGCACACCCGTGTCATCTATTGGTGGGGAGCAGCACCGGCTGGAAATCGCGTCCAGTGTCCCAGTATAGAATGTATAGTATCATCCAGATAAAGCGACCATATGCTCGGCCGAACCAACCAACCGGATTGGAATCGAAAATCCATATATATATATGCCAGAAGGAAGAAAAGTGGTAAAGTCTGAATGGTCTGGATTATGAATTTAATGAAAAGAAAGCGTACAGGTACGGCACTCTCGGCGCATTAAGACGAAGCGTACTGTGTTCCAACCATGGCCAGCTTCTGGATAGTGTGCGTATGTTTACTGTGACTATCTGCAACCTAACAGAGGTTTGTGACACTATGTTTGCCGGTCTGTCCGTGATCAGCAGCACAAAATTGGTAGGCTGGTGTATCCCGCTGAAGTGATCAGAGGGTAGGAACTCCCATTGATTCCTGGTGGCGAGCCAGGGCTACCACCGCAGGTTATGAGACTGGTCCAGCTTGCAAAGCCTGCGGTTCTTATCCGTCCAGACCAAGCAGAAGTTGTTGAGGGGCATCTGGTTCTCGCTGTAGCATGGACTGCATATCCTTCCAGGCCTCATGTGTTTTAGCTGTGATTGTGTCTGCCATTGCGGCCCATGCCCGGTGAAAGGCGAAGAGTGCTCTTTTCTTTCAAAACATCATCTCATGTGCCATGCCACCATGAGCAGGGCCAACCTGGAGTAGTGGAACAGGTTGAGCATGAAGGCCGACCATTCTTTTGCATTGGGACGATGCCAACTTGCCACCTCTCTGTGAATGCAACACAATCAAATTGTGATCATCCCTGCTTAAGTGCCCCTTAATTTGGATGCACACCCTTCATATACACTGATTTAGATTCAGTATCCTCTGGTACCCTCTGATGTGGATGCAACACCCCTCGTGCCGCCAGATTTGGATTCAGCACCCCTGCTCGAGTGCCCCCTGATTGGGATTCCCACCCCTCAACCCCTGATTTGGATTCAACACCCCTGCTTGGGTACCCCTTGATTTCCATTCACAGCCCAAACACCCTGATTTGGATTCAACATCCCTGTACCCTCTGATTTGGATACAACACCCGTAGTACCCCCGGATTTGGATTCAACACCCCTGCTTGAGTAACCCCTGATTTGGATTCAACATACCTGGTACCGTCTGATTTGCATGCAACGCCCCTCGTAACCCCTGATTTCGATTTGCATGCAACACCCCTCGTAACCCCTGATTTCGATTCAACCCTCCTGTTTGAGTACCCCCTGATTTGGATTCTCACCTCTCATACCCCCTGATTCGGATCGGCACCCCTCTTACCCCCTGATTTGGACTCGGCATCCCTGCTCGAGTACCCCCTGTTTTGGACTCCACACCCTGCTCGGGTACCCCTGGTTTGGATTCACACCCTTAGCCCCCTGATTTCGATTGAACGTCCCAGGTAGCCTCTGATTTGGATGCAACACCTCTCGTACCCCCTGATTTCGATTCAACATCCCTCGTACCCCCTGATTTGGATTCCACATCCCTGGTTACAGAGCAAATCACCACAAGCAAGTGCAGACAGACATCACTCACGGACGGACAAAAGTTGAAGCCGAGAGAGGTCCAGGAAGACTGCTGGGTCAATCCAAGGCTCAGTCTACCCAGTTGTTTTTCAATTCCCAAAATCTGAGCACTCACTTGCACACACTCACTTGTGCCCTGAGCCATGCTATATATAGCCTCCTGTCAGGCGGTTCCCGCATCCCATTCAATGCCACAGAATAAGATAGAAACTTACCGACACACCCTGTTAACCTCCTCCACAGCAAGTGCACAACACCAACCTGCTGCGGTCACGTTGCACCCAATAGACTCCACAGCGGACGTATTCAAAGTTTAATCTGCGGCCAAGGCAGAAGTCTGTGCCTATGAAGGTCATGCTCAGCCCCTGCCAACTCGTGTTCCAAACCGCAAAATCGATTGCTCACATCTGCTCTCTAACTTGATGCCCTGGGGGTTATCGTACTCTTGTAGTCTCTTCTTAGACACTCTAGCTATCCCATTCAATAACATAATATCATAGTAGCATACCCTTCTTCTTTTTTTTGTTCAACATCGACGACGGGGTGTGGGGGGGGTGCTGATAAGAACAGACACCCCCGCCACCGTTCCCGGTCTTAGATGGCTCCGTTCCATTGCTGGGAAGCTGCACCTGCTGGAAAACGGGTCCAGCGTACCCTGTTAACCTCACCAATTACACAAAACCAGCCTCCTCGTTGCCCCTTCCTACAGTTCCTTTCGGTTTCCGAAAAAAAATGGCTCCTATTACTAGGCTATTAGACTAGTAGTAAATCATACACCTTGCTGGACAGAGGCGCCCGAGCCGCGTAGCACTCTCCAACGCATTCAAACGAGGAAACAGCCCGCTGTCTCCTTATCATGGGGCCCCTTTCCAGCAAGGGAAACCAGCAGCATTACTATGTTGCGGACATCCGACACGTGCTAGTAGTTGAGCGGGACTTCCTCAAGGAACAAAGCCACTTTGCTTGTAAGAAGGTTCACACTACCGTCTTCACCCGAATACAACGTTCGGTTATTATAGCTGTTTCTTTGCGGCAACATTGAGTCTAGAATCTAGATACAGCACTAACGACCGTACATTTGTACGTTGTATTCGGGTGAAGATGGTAGCTTTTTCCCCCCCTCTCTAAAGGGGGCAGCTGCAGATAGCCCCTAACATTTCTTATATGCATCTGATTCCAGCAGGAACAGTTACCTGTCAGGCTGGGACTCGCTCTGCGACACAGAGACGGCAAAGGTACAGTACATGCAATTCAGACAGACGTCATGTGGAGTCGATGTAAGAGCTCTCTACAAGATAATAAAAATCGGCTTCTTCTCTCCGACAATATTACTGGATCGGGGTTGACAAAGCTGAAGCACTGCTACCTCTCAAAGGACTGTTCGAAACTTGAAGCATGCTTGACAAAGCTGAAGCATCGTGCGAGCCACTTTGCAGGTCACAGGTTCGAATCCTTCAAGTTGATCTTGGACTCCCAGGCATCCTGTGATTCACTGTGCAGGTCTTGGACTTCCAAGCATCTCTGCAACTCACTGTGCAGGTCACAGGTTCAATTGCGTGTGCGTCTATCTTCGACCTCTTATTTCGTCGCTGTGCCGATCGCAGGTTTTATTCCCAAGCATCCTGTCACAGGCTCAATCCCCGGTGAGTTCGTCAGGGAATTCCAAGCATCCTGTGCCTGATTCACTGTGCAGGTCAAGGGTTCGACTTTTTGTGAGTTGATCTTGGACCTTCCAAGCATCCTGCGATTGACTCACTGTGCAGGATGTGTCCTCTCGCAACCTCGTTGCATCAGTGCAAGAGTCCCCGAGCGTTCACACAAGCTTAGGCTGCGGGCTCGAACTTGCAGATGCAGTCATAGATAGACCCACCAACCAACTGCTTCGCGAGTCGCTCATTCTTGATCATTGCCAACTGCATTCAATATCCACAGAAATGGTTGAGCAGTGAGCACCAACAGGTTCCACAGGCTGAAAATGCGCCGACGTGCATCTTCGGAGCCAGATTTATTATTTCGTAACAACATACCATTGATAACAGGCACACAGCAGGTGTAGCTCCCCACCAATAAACCGGACCCCCCCCTGATTGGGCTACCATGTGGAGATGCTCATACGACTCCCCACAGTAGACCCAAAGCCGTTTTTTTTCAAAAAACAAGACAAAAAAAAGGCAGGCATAGTACATACAGACACGGAAGTCAATGTGTGCTATTATTGGTAGCGGTAAGAAGAACAAAGCTCATGGTCAAAACACTGTGAGACTCAATTGGGGGAGTGGTGCATTGAGCTGTTCCAGTGGGCATAGCTTAATTGGTATACCTGTGAACTGTGGAAATATGGACCTGGGTTTGAACCCAGATGCAACCAGATGAACAGAAGAAAAAGAAAACAAAAAGGTGATGAATTGAGCTTGATGCTGCCCCATACCATTAAGTTTTTTGTTTTTTTTTTTTGTTGAAAACAGGTCCTTATGGCCCTGGCTCCATATCCATTCTGGGGAGCGTCAGTCAGGTTCCTATTCCCCCGGCAAGTCAAAATTGAATACATAATAATACACACTCATGCTTCCTTCCGTTTGGACGAAGGAACCCTGACCAGCATTGATTACTCCTGCTTGGGAGGATTGGCTGTCAGCTTGCCCTACCCTAGTTTTCCTCTCAGAAACCCTGTTGGTTCTGTCGAATAGGCGTTGAAGCACAAGAAACTGGGAGAGATGTCTGTCCGTCTGAGACTAAAGCCTCAATTTGTCCTTCTCGGGACTGCACTCCTTGTCTTCATTAAAGAGGGCCCCCTCTTCCAATCTGAACCCTCGATTGTATCCTGCTCGTTGCCCTGCTTGTTCTTGTGCTCGTTGAACTATTCCTCCTCCGTAGATTACGTGGTGTTCCGTTGCTTTGCGGCTACGCTTGATGCCACTTTTTCCATATCAGCCTGTTGACCGCTATGNTGGTTCTGTCGAATAGGCGTTGAAGCACAAGAAACTGGGAGAGATGTCTGTCCGTCTGAGACTAAAGCCTCAATTTGTCCTTCTCGGGACTGCACCCCTTGTCTTTGTTAGAGAGGGCCCCTTCTTCCAATCTCAACCCTCGATTGTATCCTGCTCGTTACCCTGCTTGTTCTTGTGCTCGTTGTACTATTCCTCCTCCGTAGATTACGTGGTGTTCCATTGCTTTGCGACGACGCCTGATGCCACTTTTTCCATATCAGCCTGTTGACCGTTATGGTGGCGATCTTGCCCTTTAACAACCAGTTCCTCAGGAATGTTAGTCTTTTGAATGCGTGCTTTTCTGGTCTCTGCGTCTTGGATGAGGATATTTTCCGCCGTCTTTTGAATGCGTGCTTTTCTGGTCTCTGCATCTTGGATGAGGATATTTTCCGCCATCTGGCCCGAATTCCGGTCTCCCCCATGCTTATCAGAAAGTCCACATTTCCTCCCTTGACACCTCTGCTCCTTCAATTGTCCGTGTGCATCTACGTTTCCATATGACCCAGAGAGCCAATTTTCTGAGTAGATTGAACCAGACTTCCTTGCTGCCTTTGAACTTCCTGGGAGTGTTAGAGAGGAGTAGGATAGTTAGAGGGGAAGTGTTTGGGTGTGGCGCTGAAAAGAGGATAGACCATAGTTGCCGAACTTTGTCCCAGATCCAGTTCGCTTCAGGACAGTAGAGGAGGCAGTGGGGGATATTTTCTGGTGTGTTGTTGCTGCACAAAACGCAGAGTTCTGAGCTCTCTGGTCTGAGTGTTTCCTTCTTTTGTGGAGCCATTGGTTGACCAGGAGGGCTGCGTGTGCCAGGAGCCATTGCATGCTGTGGATTCTGACGGGCCTGATAAGAAGGTATTTGGTCCAGGGAATGGTGAATGGGATCGACGGGACTAGGTTCAGGATGTTTTGCCATTTCTCTTTTAGCCCGGGGTTCGGGTCTGTCGTCTGCAACCCGAGGTCGTAGCCGAATTTCACGTCGTATTCAGAAATTGTTCTTGATTTCCTGTTGGAGCCTTGTTTCCACTTCCATTCCTTAGGGTCAAATTTCAGGTCATTGATGCGAAGTTCTGTCTGGAATATGACCCATGGTCTGTTCTGGGTGACTCTGACCTTTCTGAGAAGGAAGGTTTCTAACCGCTCTGTTTGAGGGATATCGTACTGGATTTCCAGTTCCTGAAGATTGTGTTTGGAGATGGGGAAAGATAAGAAGATGGATTGGTAGCTGGAGGAATCTGATCTAGAAATGAAACGATAGGCCCTCACGGGCGGAGTCTAAGAGATTAGTAGGCCCCATTCACCTGGCTTCTAGGTGAATCTTTCTCTTAGGAGAGCTATCCACTGTGTGGGGATGCTCTGATGTATCACTGCTAGATTGGTTTCCAATGAGTGGCACCCCCTAAGGGAGGTTCGGAGCTCTTCGTCCGTCAGCCAATCATCTCGATCTGTGAACCATAGATGTTTGATCTGCCACACTCCTCTCTCCAACCTGGTCAGCCATCTGCGGTCTTTCACGTGGAGGGTCCAGGGATTAGCTTTTGCGTCCTTTATCCATGGATTGCTGAAGAGAGGCTGCCTGAGGACTTCCTCTTTGTTATTCGGTGCGCCATGTTTGTTGGGCATCAATCGACGCCAAGCTTTCAGGGTCGGCGACCAGTAAGGGTTGGGCGAGGGGGTAGGCTGACTGGTCATCTCATGCTGCACTCTCCTTGTTGTCCTCCCTGTTTTGATTGACCATTCTTTGGCCATGATCCAGAAGAGGTCGCGCATGTTGGATGGAGAATTTGCTCATGCCAGGTTTCTTATGTTGTCTAGGGCCATTTTTGTCCAAGGGAGAAATTGTTTGGTTAGGATCTTAATAATCCATTTCGTTTGAAGGTCGATTGCTTCCTTTTTTGGGTCTATAGTGCCCATGCCTCCTTCTTGCGGTTTCCTGGTAAGCAATTGCCATGCAACCTTGTTAATGCACGTGGGGTCCTGTTAGGGTCCCCAGTCCACAAGAAGCATCTTACCCTAGCCTTCAGAGTCTTGAGGTCGTCGTCAGGGGGGGACCACATGGATGCCATACACCACAGGGTAGAGAATATTGTCGTGTTTATGATTAGTGCTTTGCCGAACAGAGATGCCTGGGCTTTCTTACACGGGGCTAGGTGAGCTATTGCCTTCGCAATTAGATTTTGTCCCATCCCTGGCCATGTGCCTTCCTTGTTGATCATGATTCCCAAGTACTGGAGTGCTTGGTCGCCCGTGGACCATGACATGGGGGTGGATGGATCCGGCGATTGAGGGGGGGGCTATCTGCTAACCACCAGCCTTCAGTTTTAAGCCAGTTCACCTTCATTTCTGATGCGAGTCGAAAGGCCACCATGGCTCTGATGAGGGCTTGGAGAGAGGAGTTATTCGCCCGAATGAGGACCATGAGATCATCAGCGAACATCAACGCAGTGGGAAGAAAAAAGTCATGTAGGGGGTTGTACTTCTGTTTTGTGAGGCGATCGATGGAGGGGTCCTTGCGGAGGAATGAGGCTATTGCTTCCATGATGAAAAGGAAGATGGGGGGGGCCTAGTGGGTCACCTTGGCGTACAAACCTCGATATCGGGTAGGAGTCTGTTAGTCTGTACTTCTCCAGTAGCATCTCCATAAAGAATTCTGACCCATTCCCTGAAATTCGGCCCAACTCCCATCTTCTTCATGCAGTCATGGAGGAAGTCCCAATTGACTAGATCATAGGCTTTTTCAAAGTCAAAAAACAGGATAGCAGCCTGCATTCGTTTTTCCGTGATCTTCTTTGCTGCCTCGTTCAGGGTCATCACGTTGTCTAGGATGTATCTCCCCGGGATGAACCCTGCTTGATCGATGTGGAGGCATTTATCAGTGAGTTTTATAATCCTGTTGGCTAATGTTTTCGCAAGGATTTTATAGGGGGTTGTGAGTAGTGAGATCGGTCTGTAATTCCTTAGGTCCTCTTTATCCCCTTTCTTGTGGAGTAGGGAGACCACGCTGGTGCTAAGGATTTGGCCCACACCACCCTTTGTCTTGCTGTCATTAATAAAATTGACGAGGTCGCTCCCCAATTTCGGCCAAAAATAGATCCAGAACTCTTTAGAGAGACCATCGATCCCTGGACCTTTGTCTTTCCCCATCTGGGATAATGCTATGTGGAGCTCCCCTAGGGTCATTGGTTCATCTAGGCCTACCGTTTGTTTCGGCGCTATCGTCCTGTCCAGGTAGGACATCGTATGTTAACGAGCTTTTAGGTTCGTAGATGAGGGTGGGGGAATGTGTCTTGGACTCGTAGAGGTCTGAGTAGAAGGACCTGGCTATCCTTACCAAGTCTGTGCCAGCTGATTTCATTGTCCCTTGGTCTGATTGGTCCTTCAATCTTTTGATCATATTGTTTCTAGTGTTTGACTTAATCTTAGAGAAGAAGAACTTGGTCATAGACTCATTAAGGGTGTAATCAGTCATCCTGGCGCGTAGTTGCAGGCCTCTTAGTTCCCATCTCCTCCATTCGTTGAGTTCCTCTTTGGCAGATCCGAGTAGGTCGGAATAGAACTCGTTAGTGGGATCTGATGTAAGATTGGCTTTGGTGATTGTTATAGCAATTTGAAGTTCCCCTTTTTTTATTTTGTGTTCCGCCACTATGGTTCTCGACTCGGCCGATACGGTATGGGACAAGTCCGTATAACTGTCTATAAACCATTGCTGTCTATTATGTCGCTTAGCCTCCTCCTGCCTCATGAGCAGCCAATTCCATTTGACTGCCTCTGTTAAACGATCTGTGCAAAGAGGGCATTGTTCCGTCTAAAAAAGCCTTGGCCTTTCTCCACCAACTCCTTAAAATTAAGGAGCAGACATATGGGTTTGTGGTCCAGGCCTTTAAATGCAGCTGCAGGCAGAATTTCGGCCTCCTTGACGGAGCCCTGGAGGAGCTAAAAAATCAGAAAGAAGTCGATCCGCGAGAGTGATATGTGGTTAGCCTGATTTCTCTTAACTAGAGAAAAGGCTTTCGCAAGAGGATGGAGAGTTCTGAATGGGTCGATCAGTTCGAACTCCGTCATGATATTCCGAATATGGGTTCCTGCTCTTGTAGGGCCCATCAGCACAGACCGAGAGATGCGGTCGAGATTTGGATCCAGGGTCGTGTTCCAATCTCGTGCAATTATTACCGATAGAGGATTCAGGATGAGCTGTTTGACGTTTTTGAAGGATTCTAGCCGTTCACTTTCTGCGTTGGGCGCGTAGAGGTTCTAAATTCTAAGATTCTCCTCCTGCCATTTGATATTCATCTGCTCTCTGTCGTGTCTCCTTCCCCGTCCAACACCTGTCCTTCTGTCCAGATTTTGGAGCTTCGGGGTATGAGGATCGTATTTCCTCTCGGTTACTCAGACCCGCTTTGTTGGACCAGAGTGTGAAATCACAGCCACCAAAGCTCTTTTCCATTGTCCTCTTAATTTCGGTGTGGTTTCTGAGATCAGATAGGTGGGTTTCTTGAAGTAGGATGACGTCTGGTTTCAACTTCTTCTTGTCTATTAGACTTGATCGAATTCGAATGTCTCGGAGTTTATCCTCCTTGATCAAAAGGGGGAGGGTCGAATTAGAGGTAAGTGGGAAGTGGGGGGTAGAAGGATCGGCGATATAGAGTGGCAAGTCTAACCAGGAGGGTGGGGTGGGACGACATTGGCCAGTGCTGGAGCATTTGCTCTGTGACCAGGGGGGGCTTGAGGCCATTGAAGTTACGCCGAGGGTGGAAGGCATAATCATCTCGCCCGACGTAGTTGTTGCCGGGGCGGTGGCCCTGTAACCCTTTGAGGGGCTATACGATTAAGAGAGGGGTCGAGGGGGGAAGGCACTCTCTGTCCGTCAGAAACAGTTAGATTAGTACTGGGGCAGTTCGTGTAGCCTTGTAACCCTAGCTGGGGGGTATGAGATCTAACGATTTCTGGTACGAGGACTGAAAGCTTGGTCGACGTATCCTTCATCAGTGGTGAGGGTAGGAGTTTTGATTGTTAGTGGTTCTAATTCTTGTCCTTCCTCCTTTTTGTTTTTTTCATATGGAGGGAGAAAATTGGAAGCATGGTTTGGAAGTAATTTTGGGTGGGCTCGTGCAGTAGGGGAACGGTGACTCAGGATGGTAAGTCTACTAGAAGGAAGGGGTGGGGTGACAGTGGCCGGTGCTGGGGCAGTGGCTCTGTGACCATGGAGAGGAGCTTGAGGCCATTGGAGCTATACCGAGGGTGGAAGGCATAACCACCTCTTTCAATATAGCTGAGGCTGGGGCAGTGACCCTGTAACCCGTTTGGGGGTTGGCAGCTAAGGAAGTTGTCGAGGGAGGAAGACACTTCCTGTTCGTCAGAAGATAGTTAGTTCAGTGCTGGGGCAGTTTGTGATTGCCTTGTAACCCTAGCAAGGGGGGTGTGAGAACTGGCGACTTCTGGTACGAGGACTGAAGGCTTGAGTGGTGGTGGTTTTAGCTCTGATTTTCGTTTCTCCAATTCTTTTTAAATTTCTTGAATTTTCTCGAATTTCTCAAATTTGAGGTTAGTGGGATGAGTAGATGGTGGGATATCAAGCGTCCTATTAGTGAGGAGGGCTAGCTAGTAGGATGGAATTAGGGTACAGCAGCAGCGGAGATGGTGGCTCTGCTGCAGTAAGTCTTGTCGGAGGGAGGTGAAGAGGGTTGATGGCTTGTAGCTTGATGTAGTAATCTTCTTCAGTAGTTCTATTTTTCCTAGCCATAGCCGGGTAATGGCCCCGGTATCTTAAAACTTCAAAAGTTTTTAATTCTGTGTAAATTTCCATATGGGACGCTGGGCCCGGTTCCCAGCACGTGTTGCTCCCCACGAATAGATTGGAGCCTTGTTCCAAAAAAAATAAAAAAAAATAAAAATAAAAATAAAATAAAATCCTCCTTGGACATAATGTTGCCTAGGCCGTTGGCGTTCCAGCTACGGATTGTCAGGCCCTTTGCTCGCCAGCCAGTTCTGACTGCATTGTCTATCGTGTTGTTGCAGTCCATAGACCAATGTTGTCCGGGTCACTGGGTTTTGTTCCTTGCTGTCCTTTGTCTTTTTTTGCTCGGTTGGGATGGGCGTTTGTGGGGGCAGGGTTGTTAGTTGAGGGATCAGTAAATCTAGTCAACGGCGGCTGAGGTTTTGGGACTGCCCAACTCAGAGTCGTCGCTGTTCTCGTTGTCCTCGCTGTTCTCTTTTCCCTGGAATGGAGCTCAGGCTGTATGCCCCCACACTGCCCTCGGGCAACGGCGTGGTTCCAGTCCCTGCTCCTTCCAAGGAATTCCCATCGGCCATCCCGTAATCTTTGTCGTCGGCCATGCTTCCCTCATTGTCATCGGGCTTCACATGGAGCGTCGTGGCTTCGTCTTGCAGAGAATGCTCTGTGAAGAGAATATGGGACCTGATAATGGAGGCCAGGGAGACCGCCATGACCTCTGTCGGGCACATCTTGCCTGCAAGCGACAGAGCTGTCACGGTGTTCCATGGTCTCCATACCAGCCCTTCATGTAATCTAGCTCTCTCATCCAGTTTCGCTAAAATTGGCTCGAAGGACTTGGCTGTGTCGGGGGCCTGGCCTGTTTCGTCTGCATGTTCTCCAGGGGCCACTGGGACTTCGTAAACGCCTGCAGGGAATTCATATGAGATTCCTTCTTTTATAGCTCTGGCCAAATTCCGCTGGTCTCCCAGCGTCAGGACAGTGAACAAAACATCAATGCCACTCGCCGAATTTCCTCCTGTACCGGACGGGGACCAGAGGTCTGACGGCTTTGATAATTTTACGGTCTGATGCTGCCTTCTCAGTGACGTGGGGAACCGTGTTCTCAGCGACATTTCGGATTGTGCAGTATTCTTTGTTGTGTTTCTAGCTGTACTCCTCGTTCTGATCAAACAGGCACTTTGTCTGAGCAGCGACAATGGCTATCTCCCGTTTGATAGATCGCTGCTCGCTGCCTTTTTCAAATGTACCGGCCTGAGATTTCCTGGGCCTCTTGTCTCTACCCCTCAAAAGCTTCCATTTCTTAGGTACCATGTCCCTGATTGGGTCCTTGTGGGATTGTGTGTCGGCGCTGGATTCCGTTTCAGAGCCTGAGGCTTCTCTTTCCCTCTTATTCTCATGGTACTGGAAAGCACTGAATTTTGATAGCTCGCTCTGTAGTCTCAGGATGTCGTATGATTCTTCGTAGTGTGGATGCCTGCTATCATAGACTTGTTGTTTCTGCCTGTTTTCTCTTGATGTTTCATGCATGCCACACGAACGTCAAATTCTTTCTCTCTCGTTTTTGGCTCTTTTGAGGTATTCCTGCAGCCATAGGATAGGAGAGTCCCCCTTCCCTTTTGATATCACTACGTCCTCTTTTTTGGTGGGTGATATGTCCATTCCTTGCTGGATCAGATCTGGTCTGCTTGATTTGGGCCTGTTAGGTGGGTCTGTGGGTTCAGGTCCTCGGAGGGTTCACTTCCCTCTGCAGGTGTGCTGCCCTTCCTTTTTTTCTTCCCGCTTGGTTCGTCGTCATTGGTCTTTTGGGGGGATGCCTGTCTTTTGAGGGAAGGGTCGGCCTGTGGGCTTCGTCCCTCGATGGTCTGTTTGGCTATGTCCAGGATGTTGTCATAGTTCTCTGGAGTGGAGAGAGCGGCAGCTGTCTGTTGTCTGATTGACTCCAGATCCCACATCAAGTCTTCATGTTTCTTTTCTTCCTTGATCACCCGGAGTCGATCACTGGGTCCGAGTGGATTTTCCTTGGGATACCGGTAATCTTCTTTGGCCCCACGTGGTGCCATTTGCTGTCCGACGAAGGGAAGATGTCTGGTTGTTTGATCGTCGGGGTGGTGTTAGTATATGTCCAAATCCATTTTGGATCTGGGAGATTATCGTCGAAGACCCAGCCGTCGTAGTCTGAGTCGTTGATGAACCAGATTCCTTTAGCTTCTTCCACTTCTACTAGCATGTTTTGCTTCATTTTTTTCTGTTCGGTGGAGCGCGGGCATTTGGGATCCGTTCCCAGGTGGCCCCTGGCTTTGCATCTAAAACAGATTGGCAATGCTTTGGTTGAGACTGTTACCGCTGTGACTTTGTCTCCAATGAGACATTGCCTTTCTTCTGGAAAGATTGGAGGGTCATCTGTGAGTACCTCCAAAAACGTTGTGACTGAGTCGCAGTGGGGGGCCAAGAAGTCGGGCGTGGGAAGGACCCACTTCAACACCTTGTTGGCTAGGGTATTCCACTTCCAGGCGGTCTTTGATCAGGGGATGACCTCTGGTGGGGATGTTGTCGGATTGTACCCAGAACTGTTCCCTCATCAGTTGCTGCTTGTAGGAAGCAGCTGGCAAGATTTCGGCTCGCTGTGCTGTTTCCGATTTCCGGCGTGACAGGGTGCAGACAGAGCCGTTACAGTTCAAAGTTTCGCATTTTTCCAGCAAGTGTGTTACTTGGGTGGCGTCTTTGAACACCACCATCATCATGGTTCTACCCAAGCCGAGCAGGGAGAACTTATCGACATCAGTCTTGATGTTCTCTTGTTCCTAAATGGTTTTCACTACCGATTTTCTTTTCTCCACGGGTGAGAGTCTTGCTCCGGCATTGGAGAAGGAGAAAATGAGAGTGTGCTTCTCGAAGGTTGCGTTCGTGTCGTCTTTTGGATATGCCCAAGCTGTCACTTCTTCATCGGTATTGTCCTTGGTATTTCTGACTTTGATGGTGACTTTTTCTCCCTTGATTTGTGGGGCTTCCAAGAGAAAGCGCAGCGTCTCATGGTCCACATTGGAAACCATCTGGGCGGGAGTCTTCGAGGTGGCTGTCTTAGTTGCTGCTACCGCACTGAAGCGGCGCTGGTAAATTTGGGCCATGCTTTTTATTGTCTGATCTTGACCTACGTAACTTGGTTCCTGTTTTTGGGTTGAGAGATTCTCGGAGGTTTCTATGCCTCTTTTCTGGTGCTGGTTGGAGGTTGTTGTTGTTGTTGTTGTTGCGTTTTTTTTTTTTCCCTCCCTCTTAGGTTCCGTGTTCCAGTCTGATTTGTCAGCTGTTCGTTTACAGCCTGTTGATTGATGCTCTCTATGTGTTCCAGTATGGTCCGTCAGCTGTCCGTAGATGCTGCCAGGTAAGCTTCCTGATTATCCGACTTTTGCGTAGCATGCACAGTCGTCAGTCAGGGCTTACGTCCGTGCTTCAGAGTGAGCAATTACATGAATGTTTTATGAGGGGGGGGGGGGGGGGGGGGGGGGGGGGGGGGGGGAGGGCGGGCAGGGATGAGGGGTGGGAGGGGACTTGGTGTAGCAGGGAAGACAAACTGAAGTCCGTGAGCTTAGACCGTGTGTTTGGTGGTGGCGGGATATAGTCGTTGGCTATATTAGCGTGTGTGTTTTCGCTCAGTCCGTATTCCACGGATGTTGGCTGGGGGAGTTTGGGTGAGACCGGTTGTTTACCAATCTCTTCGCTCACTTGGGATAGGATAGTCATGGGCTTGGCGTCAACTGAGAGGTGTGGATGAGATGTGTAGTGGTGAATGGAGGATGGAGGAATGTGGAAGCGTTCGGTGGGTGGCCTTGCCTTGCCTGCGTAGCCGCGAGCCAGTGTTTTGCGTGTTATTGATGCCAGGCTCTCCCGGAGAGATTTTGAGTAGATGTTGTCGGAGGGCGCGGTGTCCCGGCCCTCCGCTGCGTACCAGGCGTCCGCTCACTTACCTCCGCTGCGTACCAGGCGTCTGCTCACTTATCTCCACTGTGTACCATGCGCCCACTCACGTCTGCTCACATACTTTCTGTGGATTGTCCGAGGAACTCCGCGGCATTTCGGTCTTGTTGTAGGACTGGTCCAGATGCACCCACTGGCAAAAGGGTGGGTGCGCCACTGGACTTTCCTTTGGTCCATGCAGGCTCGGCGCCCTGCTGTACAGCAGAGCACGACCGGCCTGTGGCTGTGGTAGCCGCCGGGCTCGCCCAGGGACGCGGAGGGAGAGAGACCGGTGTGGTCTTTTCTACTGCGCGCCAAGTCCCCTCTAGACGGGTTATGGGATGAGTGCAGAGGGCGGTCATGATAAGAGTAAGAAGAAACAAAGAAAAAGAGAAGAAAGGGAAAATAGACAACGGGGAAAGTCGTGTGTTGGATCTGCACCCCGGTTTATTTAGCCGTTTTCGTCTGGGATGAATTAGTGGTTCCTAAGTTGCAGTGGTGTTGTGTCTTCTTCTTTTCCTACTTTATTTTCTTTCTTTTGTCATTATTAATTTTACTATTAGTAACCGTCTTTTGAATTTTCTTCCCCTTTTTGTTGTGCTCAGAGGGATCAACGGTTCACTTCCGAACGGGGAAAGCAAGCGGAGGGTTTCGTTTGACTGACTTTTTGCGTTTTAGTTCGCAGTGCACATGGCCTGCTAGGCGTTGAGTAGAGAGGCTCCAAAAGGGAGCACCCGCGGCCGCGTCGGTAGGAGGCTCATCACCTCGCAGGAGGTCATGAGTCCCCTCCTTCCCATTGCACACGAGTACAAGGGTAGCCTGACAGCGGGTTTTGAAAAGAGGAGGACGACGGTTAAGGTAAGTAGGTCAGGAGGACGATGCTGGGACGACATAGACCGGTGCTGGAGCTGTGCTCTGTAACCCAGGGGGAGCTTGAGGTTCATGGAGTTATGCCGAGGGTGGAAGGCATAACCAGATCGTCCAATGTAGTTGGCACCGAGGTGTGGACCCTGTAACCTGTTTAGGGGTTTGCCGCTAAAGGAATTGTCGAGGGAGGAAGGCACTTCCTGTCCGTCAGAACTAGGTTGGTCGGTA
>BFEA01000052.1:1531914-1543766 GCA_003427395.1 Chara braunii
CCCTTCCCTCCTTCAGTGGAGCGAGCCGGTACGAATTCGACCTCCTGCAGCTACCTTCCAGGCAAAGGGCTGCAACTCGAATCGGGCAGCTATGTGGTTGTATTTGAACGTGATGAATGGAGAAAAGGGCTGCGGCTGACAGAACTGCTTCAAACGTGATGAACGAAGCAAAGGGCTGCAGCTCACAAAACGGCTTCAAACATGATCAATGAAGCAAAGTGCTGCAGCTCACAAAACAACTCCAAATGTGATGAACGAAGCAAATGGCTGCAGCTCACAAAACGACTTCGAACGTGATGAAGGAAGCGAAGGACTGCAGCTGACAACACGACTTCTAAATAAAGCAAAGGGCTGCAGCTCACAAAATGACAAAATCGGTAAACGACACAAACGACTCTAGCAAAATGACAGATCCGATTCCTGCAGGACGCAACAGACATAATCAGCAGGAATCAAACTTCTCTTTTTTTTGTTTTTGAAAGGTCACATTCATCGAACCACGGCAAACATAGCATGCATGTTTTGAATATTCACCACAACAGCCCCTATTCTACCCAGATGAACAGATCCAAAATCAAAGCATATTTAAATAATTTAATCCTACTACAGACAACGAAAGCCCGCGAGTTCAGACAACCTGACAATGAAACAGTTACTATGCCTCTCATGCACAAGGCTCGCCACGTTGATTGCGGTTGAGCATGAGCTGCCCACATCCCCGTGTGCCATAACGGCCCACTTGCACACTATGAAAGGAGGCAGAGCAAAGGAGGAGGTATATTGCTGTTCATTTCTTCTCAGATCTTCAACTTATATTTTGTCTGTTCTCGTATTGACGCTCATTCGTATGTACTACTAGTAATACACAAGAGGAGGGAGGAAGGAAATGGGAGGTGGAGTTCTGACAGGGTTCTAAATAGTGACCGATGGGGCAGACCACTGTAGAATGGCACATGAGGCCAGTCAGTGTGTTGGGTTGCATAAGATTTGTTGCCTATGGGAAGTGGCCACCTCTACAGACTGGGCAGGACCGGTTTGGGTGTGGCATGTGGAAGCACCACATCCAATTCTCACAGTCACAGTTACTGCATCGAATGGCACGGCGTAGACAGATATCACAGCCTACATGACTCCCACATGCTAGGAACACACAGGCATGTCGACAGTAATTGTTGAGGCATTGGCGTTCCAGCCCGTCTACAAATCGGACATGACATGGTGCCATACATGAGTGCAGTATAGAGTGTCATCATATGTATGAAGACAAAAGCTCACCCGGGCTATCCCTTCATAATCCTCACGGAATAAGGCATGCGGACCACATGATAGCTGAATCTCTGGTGGGTCATCACGAAGCGCGGCATGGAGCAAGTCTCTTGGGTTTCCTCAGTATTTATTCCTTCTCTATCGGTAGGCGACGACGGGGGAGATTGATCCAAAGCAAGGGCGTTCAGCTGCTGCAGGATTTGGTCTGAAACAGCTCGGCCTGGTGGAGACAACCTATCAGTACAGCACTCTGTAGGTATGGTAATCTATTTTCCTCCTCAGGCTGCTATGCCCGTCGTTCGTCAGGCAAGGAAGAAGGAATTCCGACCATGGTTGCATTAGCTGTATGACCAACAACGCATGCGGGACATGCTAGGAGAGGATGTGGCGGATGACGCAGTAGCGACACATACTTTCTATGAAAGCTTCCTGGAAAGATTGACGACACATGGCATGTTGCTGACATGTCATCAGCAAAGGAGGCTGAGGTGCACAATTATTCAAGCATGGCAGATCGAGGCCACAACGTCATGCTGGGCAAGTAATCAAGGGGTGGGTGGGGGGTGAGTAGAAGACACAGGATTGCAGTTTTTGTGGCAGAGGCTGGCAGCGACCAATCCTTCATATGTTCATAGCACACGCTATGCAGTGCACATGCTAACCCGACCGTACCTGTGCAACGACACAATGGGAGGAGGGCACAATCTCCATCCCCCGGAGAGGTCCCTTCATTGTTCGTGGTAGAATCCGTCCGATCCACACAGGGAGGGGATGCTGCCTGACCATGCACAGGGGAAGGATGTTCAGCCGGATTGTTCTCTGGAGGCAATAGTGCTTGCGAGTGCTCATCGCCATACTGTTCCTGATGGACGAGCCAGACCGAGTGATTTTCTACCGCTTGGTGATAGAAAGAGTTGATATTTCCCGCTGCGCGCACCCTACCACCATTGTCCCATAGGGTCCATGAGTTATCTGCAAAGGTAAGAGCACTGAAATGACCTGGACGGTGTAAAATGTATGCCTGAATATTCGGATCCATGCCTGGCACGTGATTTGCGGAGCAGGCTGGAGTTGTAGTCGCCTACCCATAAATGCCGTAGACAGGACTTCTATGTTCACGCCAAGTGCAGTACTGTCGTCCTCCGAGCAGACGGCATGGTGCTCTTCTTCTATCCAGCGGACAACGACTGCAAAATCAAAGAATGTATAAGGCTTGCAATTGTAGGGAAGGAGACACACATTAATGGCATAGTACGCACAGCGCCCTCGCTGCAGCACTATGACATCTTGTGCGGCAGGGGGAGGTTCATCCAATTCTCCAGATTGCACAGCAGGCGAAGATTCATTGCAGTCTTGACCATTTCTGTCAGGTTCCTCCGGCTGTATTATGCGCTCCGGAGAGACATCTTCTGGAATCGGAGGCTTCATTAGATGGGTCAGATGTGGAAAGTGGAGGCTGATCAGTCGCACTTGTGCTCAAAGTGGCTGCTAGCCGTGCAAATACTGCGCAGGTAGCTGCACCTCGTGTCTGCTGCACACGCAGGCCTGCAGCACTGAATAAATCATCGCCACATTGCCGACATCGGACTTGATATGTACTACTCCTGGCTAGTGTATACCGAGAGCGATGATGTCGTTCTGTACGGTTTCGAGCATGCCGTCGGAGCAGATCTCTAACCCCTGCAGGGGGTGTGGTATTCATGCTGTTCCAGGACAGACGAGGCCGCTGTCTTGGAGGCGGCGGTGGAGGCGGGGTTGTGTGTGCATCTAGCATTTCCTCTTCCTCGTCGTCCACTGTAGACTCCTCCTCCAAGTGCTCCATTGTGTGTTCCATGTCTTCCATCCTCCTCCCTCGTCGCCCTGCCTTCATCCTTCCCTCCTCCTCCTCTCTCGATCCTCCCTCCTCCATCCACGGTCCTTGTCCTCCTCCCTCCTCCCCCATCCTCTGCCTTTGTCTTCCATCCTTGTCATCCTCCTCCTCTTCCTCCATCCTCCTCCCTCCGTCGTCGTCAACCTCCTCCCTCCGCCATCGTCAACCTCCTCCCTCCTCCTCATCTGTCTTCCTCATCTGTCCTCCGGGAGTGCCCGACGATTGTAGATAGCACCACCGACATTTCCTCCCTCCTCGCTCCTCCCCCATCCCCTGCCTCTATCATCCATCCTCCTCCATCCTCTCCATCCTCCTCCCTCCTCCATCCTCCGCTCCATCCCCTGCCTCCATCCCCCTCCCTCCATTGTCATCGCACTCCCTCCGCCTCCCTCCTCCTCCCAACCCTGCGCCCCTTCTCCCCGCTCCGCCCTGTCTCACCAAGCCGTGCCCCCGACGTTTCTGTTTTCCCCTGCGCGTTTTCCCCAATGAAATGATGCGAGGCCCGGCATCTCTCGTGCATATGCCACGAAAGCAAACACATAATGGCAGTGTGTATCTTTCCATGTTCTCACGGAAGATTCATCCCCATCTTGCACATTCTGCGAGTAGTGGAGCCAGGCCCAACGAAACGACGCGAGCCACCTCACTCCAGTACTTGCAAATGCGCAAAACGAGAACGAATCATTCGCTAGAACATGGAAACATACACCACCTTCTTCGCGTCTCTTTTGCATGTAGTCAATACTGGAGTGAGACCCGTACAAAAGTAGGTCTCCGGAACGACACGTGGGACCCAGAAAACAAAGAGAAGCCATGCTGCGTGAAAGAGAAAAGCCCCAAAACGAGCCCCAAAACGAGCCCCAAAACGCAAAGCGGCAAGAAAATAAAAAAGTGCGGCAAAAACACGACAAAGTCATCACCCCTGCTTTGAGCCTGGACCGACTTTCTCCAACAATGGGGGGGGGTCTCGTGTGGGACGGTCACGCGAGACCCGCTATTTCCTTTACGAGTATTCCGATTACTATTCACATTTATAGTAACCTTCACACCAGACTGGTGGTATAGCTGCCGAAGCGTTCAAAATCTTCAAGATCAATATTGAGAAAAACAGAAAGAACCCCACAGCATTTACAAGTTTTCAGCACGAAAACCGTGACAGCAGCGGTATCCTCAAAATCCTCTGCTCCATGCTCAAGATCACATTGAGGGCTTATGCACACTACTGTCTTCCCCCCAATAGAACGTACGGTCATTATAGCGGAATCTAGACTGAAATGAAGCCCCAAATTCAGCTATGATGAATGACCGTACATTGTATTCGGCTGAAGAAGGTCGGACTTTTTCGGCTCAGGTCTGGACGGGATTGCAGTCAGATGCATCCACGTCTGGCCGTAATTGCTGTCAGATACATTCCTGACAGAAGCAAAGGATACAACTGAGGGAAAATACAATTCTTAATTTTCGTTTTTCCCACAAGAAAGGCACAGGAAATTCAGGAATAAGTATCTTCCAGTTTTTCGATTAGAGATTTTTTCCTTGAGAATGTTGGCCACATTTTGTCCTTCATCTATCCGTGGGATTGTGAAGGACACGTCTGTAGCAATCTGCCATTCGTTCTCCTTTTCCATGTACCGTGCTGCGATCAGCGGGCGGGTGCCCGTGAGGGTCAGTCTCGCTGATTTGGCTGACGCCACCACATGAGGTGCCTTGCCTTCAGCTATGTGCTGAATAGTGGTGAACTCAAGGGTCTATGGTGCATTCAATTTCCTGAGTTTCTCAGTTTGGGCCACTACTACCGCCACTTCCTTTTCCAGCTGTGATCGTGCAGATTCCTCTTCAACATCTGCTTGGTCTGTGTTAGGTTCCTTCAACTTTTGGTTTTTTGTTGTCTTCCATTTATTTGGACGCAGATCCTAAAATGATTCATCTGTGTTGAGAACAGTTTTGCCCTTGTCTGTCAGCCCTTGTTCTCTTGCCCTCTTCTTCTCTGCATATCTGAAAGCTGTGTATTCAAAGAATTCCTCCACCTTTTTCAGCATTTCATATTGATTCTTTGATGTTTGAATGCCAGCAACTGCTCCCTTTCCCTGTGATCTTCAATGTGCTTGAGGCATGCCGTTCTGATGTCGAAGGCATGCTCTCTCTCCCTTTTGGCCTTTTCAATATATTCCCTTAGCCATTGAATTGATCTTTGAGAGTCAGATTCGCTCGCCGTGGTGGGTTTATCAGGACCCTCGCTGTCCCTGCTGCCGTTGCCATCCTTGTTGTCCTTTGTGTCAGTTCTGTCGCAGGGGGAGCCAGAATCTGTCTTTCCCTTTTGTCCCTTTGCAGGTGGCTGATCTGCTGTCAATGCGTCCTCTGATTTTGTTCCTTTCCTTCTCTTGAGACCCACCTCAGTTTCCCCCTGTGAGTCTCTGCAGTCTAGCATACGTTTGATATCTGTTTGTGCCTTGGTTGATTTCTGGGAATCCTCTTGCTGCATGATTTTTAGCATTTCGCTGCAGGTCCCTTGCAGTACTCTAGTTCTGCCTGCTCCCGGACTGAATCCAGGTCCCACAGCAGGTTTTCCCTTGCTTTCTCTTCGCTGACCACCCGGGAGTCGACTAGTGGAATAGTATTGATTTTTGTTGGGTTCTCGATAACTTTGCCCGTTGCCTTTTTCTGCCATCTGCTGTCAGCTGGGGGGAAGATGTTGAGTTTTTTGGCCAAGGGTTCCTTGCCTGTATAGTGCCAAACCCAGTCAGGATCATCCAAGTTATCGCCAAACACCCAACCGTCATAGTTGGAGTCGACGATAAACCATATGCCCGGGGCGTCCTCAACTTCCACCAGCATGTTTGGGTGAAGTTTTCGTTCCCTTTGTTGTGATGGAAACTTCGGGCAGTTTGGGTCTGTTCCCATGTGACCGCGCTCCCTGCATCTGAAGCAGATTGCTGATGCTTTCGTAGAGATTCAAATTTCCTGCACCCTGCTTTCAATCTGAAATTTCCAGGTGTGGGGGAAAACAGGGGGATCGTCCATTTTGACCTCCAGCAAAGCAGTCATGGAGCCGCAGTGTGGTGCTAGAAAGTCCGGGGTCGACAGGATCCATTTGAGAATTTTGTTCGTTGGATACTGCCTCTCCAGTCTGTCCACCAAAAGCCCATGGAAACCCGGTTGAATGATATCAAACTGTACCCAAAAATTTTCTTTCATCAGAGTTTGTTTGTAGGAAACAGTGAAGGTGGGATTTTGCTTGTAGACCGATTGTTTCTTCCACTTATGTATCGTGAAGATGGAGCCGCTGCAGTTCCTAGCCTGCATTTCTGCTGCGATTCAGGCATGATCTTTGTGATTAAAGAGAACCATGATGTTTGTTCAACCCAGATTTTGAAGGCAAAAGGCTTCTCCAATATGCTTGAGTTTGTCTCCTTTTTTTATTGTCGCTATAATCCATTTCCTTTTTTCCGCCGGCATGAGATCCGATCCATTACGAGCTAAGTTGAAAACCACCCCATGCCTCTCATGCAAGTCATCCAGATCAGACACCTTCCCATCGGGGTATTTCCACACGATCACTTCTTCTTCCTTCCCTTTTGTTACCTGTTTCTCTGTAATTACCTCTCCTTCCACTTTCGTTTTTTCATTCAGGAACTTTAAGCCTTCATTATCGATGATGTTCATTGTTGTCTTTCCCATTCCTAAGCACGTGAGTGTTGTTTTGTACTGCCTGTTTAAGAGGGGCCGCTTCGCGGCCTTCACTGGAACTCGCCATATGCGCTGTGCTGTCGCAAGATCGACTGTGGTTTTTTTTTTTTTTTTTGCTAGCTACAAGTTAGTGAATAGTGTAACAGTATCTGTTTCCGGTGTTACGCGGAAGAAGGCTATTGTTATTGATGTGGGGGGTAAGGCGAGTGGGGAGGAGATAGATGAAGGGCTATGGAGATGACTTATAGTCAGTAGGTGAGGATTGTTAGAGGTGATTGGGGTCTCAACGGTGAGGCGGGCTCAGTGGGGCCAGGAAGGGGAGACGGTTGGCAGAAGAAGTGAATGAGTAGAGAGGGGGGGAGGTAATCGCTTGTGGGGGATGGATGAGCAATGTTGGAAGAATGTGGTTCAGTGGGGGGATCGTCGGGCGAGCGGGGGTGGGCAGGTTAGCCCGCAAAAGGTGGAATTTGCGAAGGTTGGGGGTGCAGTTTGGGTGGGCTGTGAGTCCGTTTGTTAGGGTAGTGGGGAGTCGCAGCATTCAATGTCGTGGAAGGACAAGAATAAGATAACAAGAAGGGGGGGGGGCAACGAGTGTGTGGGGTGAGTTAGGGGGGGGGGAGAGGGGGTGAGTAGGGAGCAAGTCGATGAGTAGGGTTGTAAGTGGTCAATAGGGTAGTGAGAGTGAGAGAGTCAGATAGATCTCACTTCGCAATGACGAATCCTGTCGAACCCTGCTGTTTTCTTGCCTGCCTATTTGGTCGCGCTCAAAAGGTAGATGGCCGTAGTCGCAATAGCGGCTACATACGTCTTGAGAGGTGCCTCCGGTGGAGGTGGTCATTCCCACGAGTTACTTTTTGTGCCCTCCGTGGTGGGTCCTTGTGTCAGTGACACGCAGAGGACTCCAGCAGGGCCATAACGCGCCTTTTCCGTAATTGGAAAGGCCCGTCCGTGGTCCTCTTCGATGAAAGTTTCCCAAAAAAAATTGTTCTGCTCCTTAAAGTTTGTCTTATGCTGTCTTGTAGCTATCTCGTAGAAGGGTCAAATCTTTTAGTCGAGTCTTGAACGAATCTTTGGTCTCAAAGACTCCCACTCTCCGTTTCTCCTCTCTCGATTCCCTATCTCCTTTCCTGACTCGTAGAGGACGCATAGAGCCAGCGGTTCCTATGGGCGTTATCCCGCCTACTCTTACGAAGGAAGGATAGAGCCCAGACGAAAACGTTGGGGAATTTGTCCCGATCTCCCTCCCTGTCCCCCTCGCCTCAACTCGTGGAGGATTTTGTCTCCTGTGCGAGTTACCTACCCGTTCCTTATCCCACGTCGCCCTCACCCTAGATTTCTTCTTCTTGGATTTTCTTGGATTTTCCTTAAAACTCCCTTGGATCTTGCCCGCTGAAGCTCTATTCCCCAATCCGTCCTCTTAGCTCCCTCGTCTGTAAGCCTCTACGATGGACGGCTGGATAAGCTCCTCTCTTTGTCCCGAACAGCGTAAGCCCTCGATAGAGAGCTTGCTCCCGACTCTTCCTTTAGCCCACTCGGGCAATCTTGTTGTCCTCCCTATTTTCGTTGTCTTCCCTGTCTGAAAAGGAATGTACCATGAACTCTGTGGTGTCTCCAGCCCTCGGCGCCAAGGCGCTGAGCATCGCGGCGTCTCCACTCGCTACCTAGGTAGCGATGCTGGAGTGCGGTGCGATGGTCGGCGTGGCGGCACAGAAATTAGCGCATCTTCGTTGCGCTAACCGAGTGGCGTGTTCGCTTCTTTCTGGTCCAACCTCGTGGCGGTCTTCGAGACAGCAGATCCATATGCCTACCCGGAGGCCAGCTCCTCCCAAGCAGGTCAACCGGATCAGCAAGACCACCAGATGCAATTGGAGAGGCATGGACCTTGCGCTTTCTCTCCTCTGATTGCGAAAATGCTAGAGAAGACAAAATTGAAGAGTGGTATGATGTGGAGACCGTGGAGGATTGTGACAGCGATTCCGTACAGCGTGCTGGCGGGGCCTGGAATTCCGGCGGAATTGCTAGCGACCTCGGTGGCAGACCTCCTCAGATCTGGCATTTTGAATGAGGATAGCAACTTGGAGTCGCGAGCCTTCGCTGTAGATCTACACAGATACTACAGGGACGATGGGTCTGAGGAGGATATGGACGAATGATACAAAGAAGAGGACGTCCTGAGGCCAGACCTGCCCCTGGGACACGAAGGTAGTGGCACAGTGGGGGAATATAAGATAGACGACTCAGTAGGCAAGGCACAACAGGACCCACTGGGAGACACTTCAACAGCAATGGATGCTAGCGACCAGACCACTACCTAGGGTGATATCTACCACATCCCAAGCCACATCCCCCGTCCCTTCCCTCTAAAATGGAGGTCTTCAGACAGCGGGCAAACGCAAAGGAAGGTAAGGTGGATTGGAAGACACAAGGAATAATCATCAGAAGCTGGAATATCAACGGTTTGGGAAACATTATGGACAATGAAAAGAAGATGAATGACGTAATAAAGGGAATTATAGACTACACAAACAAACCTGCAGACATCATAACATTGCAAGAGACTCACCTCACCTTTTCATCGGAGCACAACAGAATTAGGAAACTCTTTACAAGGAAATTATGAGTCAAGGATGAGATCTGGTCCTAATATAATTCCTCAAGCACAAAAGGAACGACCATTCTCATACCTAAATCATCCCGTTTCTACAAGGCAGGGTCTGTAATGGGCATAGAGGCAGACACAGAAGGGGGAAGATGGTGCCTCATGGACCTAAAATGGAAGGACGAAGAATTTAGATTGATTAATGTCTATGCACCTAACAACTCGACAGAAAGAGCAGACTTTATAACGGACATAGGTAGACTGTTCACACCACTGATATCATGTATCCTAGCGGGTGATTGGAATGCAACCTTAGACCCATCTGTGGATTGTATATCCAGATCATCAGCGAACCAATCATCACAGGAGGCGATTCCCATTCAAAGACTGATGGTTGACCACAATCTGGTGGAACCTTTCTGCACTCTACATCCGGGAAAGAGAGCCTATACCTTGGTGAAAAAATAACCATGCCCAGCATACTACTCTCTCTTTCATCGATTACTTCTTGTTATTAGAACTATGATGGGCTCAACCAAAAGCGTGGAGATCATGCCTCTGGCACCCTACCCGGGCCTGGACGACAAACCCATCGAACTCATCCTTAGCGTTGAACAGTTCATCAAGAGAGGCTGCAACTTTCACAAGCTAAACAACTCCCTCCTTTTGAGCCAAACCTTTCACGCGGGTGTTCAAGAATGCTGGCAGAACTCGAGAAGAGGATACCTATACAATCAGGACAGGTGGGAGTGGTTTCAAAAAAGCTACCTCACTCTATCTTAGACAGTGGCTAAAATTTCGAGGAAACTAACTAATGATAGAAAACAAAGGAAACAGGCACTGGAAAACACTCTTAAGATATCAAAAATGAACCCGATCGATAATCCGTATTATGCGCTCTATAGAGACATCTTCGAAAAAGCGAGAGAAGAACTGGCGATGTGGAGATGGTGGGGGTTGAAAGGCCTGCAAGTGAAACCTGAAAGACTCTCACAACAGCACTTGAAATAACAACAGACAGCGTGGGAATGTTGAACATAGCAAAGGAATTCTACGAGGACCTCTACCACACAAAGACTCCCACAACTACCACACCGAGCACTAGAGAAGCACGGAACAGGATGTTACAGTACCTAGACAAAATGATTTCTTCATAACAAGCACAATCTCTGGATAGGCCAATCACAATAGAGGAACTACATGCCGCAGTTCAAAGCATGAATAACAACAAGTCACCAGGCATAGATGGACTGCCGAAAGAATTTTGGAAAAAGTTCTGGCCACTCTTAGGGGGCGATCTGCTGAACTTTTACAACGAGAGCTGGTCTAAGGGCGGCTTAGGAATCTTGACGAATAGTAGTGTAGTTACGCTATCGTATAAGAAAGGCGAAAAGGAAGACAAAAGAAACTACAGACCAATCTCGTTGCTTACTCTCCCTTACAAGATTCTGGCCAAAGCTCTAGCTTTCCGAATCTTAGATCTGACAGACAAATGCTTTCACATTGATCAAACAGTTTTCATCCCAGGAAGGTATATCCTGGATAACGTACTTACGCTAAACGAATCAGCCAAAAACGTTAGAGAAAAGAGGATAAACACAACAATCCTCTTCTTCGACTTTGAGAAGGTCTATGATCAGGTAAATTGGGCCTTCCTCAACGCAAGCATGGAAAAGATGGGAGTGGGCCCTAACTTCAGAAAGCGGGTGCGCATCCTATACAATGATGTCACGGGTTGCGTTTCGCCAGGGTGACCCTCTAGCGCCGTCACTCTTTCTCTTTGTGATGGAGGCTATAGCTTCATTCTCTCGCAAAGACCCCTCCATTCACAGGTTACCAGAGGTCAACGTGGGTACCACTCACCATCTGCAATTCCCGACGGTAATAATGTTTGCAGATGATCTGACGGTCCTCATCCGAGCGTCGGACTCGTCCTTTAGTGCGTTGGTTAGAGTCGTGGAGGTCTTCAGACTAGCATCAGAAATGAAAATTATCTGGAAAAAAACAATCGGTTGGTGGTTGTTTGACGAGGCCATCCCTCAGCTCCAGGGCCCGGAGGCGGCCATGACGTGGGAGAAACCTGAGACACCTACACGTTATCTAGGTATACTAGTGACAAAAGACGGATTCGCCCCCCAAATGGCTCAGAACTTACAAACCAAATCAACAAACTGGGTAGATGGGGTAATACATCTACCTCCCTGCATCGATCTTTTCAATGATGTGGCACATATCATCTATCTGGACAATATCTGACCACACGATTAAGGTTCTCAACCGCAAAGCCAGAGCATACTTACGGACCGGTGATCCTAACAAAGAGAACTGCATACCGAAAATAGCTTGGCACCAGGGTTGCCAGCGTTCGGGACGGGCCGAACGCCCGAACCCGAACGCCCGAACGTTCGCAACCCCCTCTCGACGCGTTCG
>BFEA01000052.1:1567216-1579206 GCA_003427395.1 Chara braunii
AGAGAGAGAGAGAGAGAGAGAGAGAGAGAGAGAGAGAGAGAGAGAGAGAGAGAGAGAGAGCCAGGTACGTGGTTGTCAATGTCTGCCGAAGCCCGTGCTTGCTCAAACTCCACCACTAACACCCCCACCACCATAACCCCCCCAACCCCCGTAAAAGGGCCTTTACGAATTAGACCCCAGATGAGTACCCCAACAACGAGGGGCCCTGTCGGCCAGAACTTAAATTCACGAGCAGCAACCCAAGAGACAAAGTTCCTGAGGCAAATGTCACATCCATAATGAAATGAAAGGTCATTTTGAACGGTCACCAACAGGTCCTGAACGAACAGGTATTGGACACAGTAAAGACAGAACCATTTGGTTCTGGCTCCTACCATTCTGGGGAGCGACAGTCCGGTTCCTATTCCCCCGGCAAGTCAATATGGAAAATATGGATGACTCACGCACGCTCCTCCCCATTATGGTTGGGAGGTCCGAGTGGACGGCATTGATTACTTCCCTGAGGAAGGATGTACCACCCCTCACCCCTGCCTATTTTAGCCTGTGCTATTTGATCTGTCTGGCTGTTGCCCATCTGTCTGGACCCAGTCCTGCTCCTCTCAGCTGTGATGCTGTCGGGTTGTTGTGTTATGCTAGAGCGGTCTGGAATGTCTGCGAACCTCTTGAAATCTCTCACGTCCTAGGCCCTATCAGCCTTATTCCTTTCTAACCTTTAAAACTAAAACTCTCATGCTAAAACCCTGAACCCTTGTTGTCTGTAGTGCATTTTTGTGGTCTGTCTCTGCCTGGATTTTCTGTGTTTAAGCTGTTGTTTATGCCTATGGTTTCTTGGTGGGGTAGTTGGGGTGGGGGGGGCGGTGACTGAGGGGGTCTGTGCAGAGGTGAAGGTTTGGGATTCTGGGTCGATGGGCTTGGGGTTATGGGATTGGGGCGGGGGGGGGAGGGTACTTGCGGTAAGGGAGGGGCTGTGTTACAATTTGGGGGGACGGGTTTTGTTGAAGCTGGGAATTCTTATCAGTCTAAATCCATTGCGTTTGTGTTGTTCTGATTTGTTCTTGGGCTGTCCGGTTCCCACCAGTTCGTGAATTGAAGGTTTTTTCCGCTTATCCTTGGCATTAGCCCCTCCTTCAGCCACTGTTGTTCAAATTCTTTCTGTATTTTGATCCTCTTTTGTTCCTCTATTTCCTTGTCCATTTTCCAAAGCACTCGCTTCCATTCGACTCTAACTCCTGTTTCTACCATTTCCCTTGCCTCTTCCCATGATTCATTTGCCGTTATCTTCTTTTTTCATATTGTGTTTGCACATCTGGCTCTCCATATTACCCACAAGGTTGTTCTTCGCAGTAAATCTGCAATCTCTTTATCCTCCTCGGGGATTATACCTTCCCTGTCTATTGCCGTTAGTAGGAGGAATCGGTCTGTCGGGAAATCATTATTAGATAGGTTGGCCCAAGCCTTTTTGCACTTGAGCCAGAGCGCTGTGGGGTGCTGACATTCCAATAGGCAGTGAGTTAGTGTTTCTGCTATCTGATCTTGGCACATTTGGCAGAGCACTGAGAATTCTGTTCTATCCTCATTTCTCCTCCTTGTTTCTAACCACTCATTGGTGGGGACTGCCATGTAAAGTATCAACCATTGCAAGCTTCTCACTTTCTGAGGTCTGATCGTTGCATAGTAGGACCATGGGATTGCTTGCAAGTAAGCGGGGTTTATTTGGATGTTTTTTTCCCACCTTGCCTCTATGATCGGTTGTGGGTTTTCTAGCTTGCGTCTTATCTTATAACCCCGTTTTACTGTCTATTCGTGAAGCGGGATCCATTTCTTGGCTCTTCCCCTCCCTCTATTCTGATACCAGCCCCACTCATTGGTGTCGACTTCTAGCTCCGATATGTCTTTATTTGGTCTAAACAAATCGATGGGGGGTGCTACTTTCTTTCTTCCTTTCCTTGGTTCTACTTTCTTGTGACTTCAGTGTTGCCCAATCTCCTTTCTTCCAAACTATACCTCCTTTTAGTATTGACCTCCAAGCTATTGGGATACTGTCTATCATTTCTTCTAAGTTTTTCTGTAAATTCTGATGGCCTTTAAGTTTAGTTCTAAGGTCCTCTTCTGATTTCCACCTGCTATTTCCCTCATCCCATATGTGCTCGATCTTCCATATGCCCTTCTCTACCCAAGTCCTCCATCTCTTCCCCTTCGCCTTGAGCGACCATGTCTTTCCATTTTGATCTTTCAAGAAGTCATTCCCAAATAGTGGTTGTCTCAAAATTTCCTCTTTTGTTCTTGGAGTTCTTTTCCTTTGAGGGAAGGCTTCCCTCCATGTTGCTATCAGTTTTGTCCAATGGCCGCTTGGGGGATCGGCGTTCGGTAACTGGTTCCTTTGCCTAGGTCTGCCTCCTTCTCTTCTGGGTGTCCAGTATCTGTTCATGATCCATGTGTGACTCTCTATGCTGTCATGTGCTTTAAATGGTACCAGGTTCCTTATTTGGTATAGGGCCATTTCTTGCCATGGTAGTTCCGTTTTTAGCAAGAGTCTTAAGATCCACTTTGTCTGAAGAGCTTTATATTCCGTTACGGGATCTATGAGGCTGATCCCTCTCTTTATGTCTTTCGTGAAGTGGGTGGGTGGGTCCCAGATTGACGCAGTGTACCAGACCATGGAGAAAATCGATGAATTGATGACTATCGCCCTACCCATCAGCGAAGTGTAGATCTTTTGCCATCCCTTATACTTATTCATGAGAGCTGAGAGTAGGCTCGTTGCTATTGAGTTGCTGGTCCCTGCCAGGGTAACTGTGATTCCCAGGAATTTAAAAGGGACTTGGTGGTCCATCCATTGTAATCCCTGTGTCGATTCATTGTTTGGAGGGGGGGGTGTTTCTGAGAGCCACCATCCTATTGTTTTCTTCCAATTTATCTTCATTTATGATGCAAGTTGGAAGGCTTCCATAACCTTCGTTAGTGCTAGAAAGGATGAATCTGATGCCCTTATGAGGACGGTTAGGTCATCCGCGAATAACATCACTGTTTGAAGCTGGATCCGCTTGTTCCGCCCGTCATCAAGGGTCTGTAATCTTTCTATGGAGGGGTCCTTTCGTAGGAAAGTGGCTATTGCTTTCATGACAAAGAGAAATATTGGAGCAACTAGTGGATCACCTTGCCTTACCGATCTCGTCATTCTGTACAAATCTGATAGGTGGCCATTGACCTGGACTCTTCCCCTTGCGTCCGCGTATACCACTCTCACCCAGCTCCTAAAAACTGTTCCCACTCCCATTTTCTCCATGCATTGTTGGAGTAAGTCCCGGTTGACTTGATCGTAGGCTTTTTCGAAGTCAAAGAAGAGAATGGCAGCTTGTAATTTCTTATCTCTTACTAACTTTGTTGTTTCATTCAGACAGATTACGTTATCCAGGATGAATCTTCCTGGGATGAATCCTGTTTGATCTAAATGGAAACATTTATCAGTTACATTTCTTATTCTATTGGSTACGACCTTTGCTATTATTTTATAGGCTAYTGTTAGTAAGGATATTGGCCTATAATTCCTTATGTCCTCCCTTTCCCCTYTCTTGTATAGTAGTGTTACTACTYCCGTGCTAAGGTCTTYTCCTAATGTCCSTTTCTTATATGCTTCTYGGTAAAATCGCAGGAGATCCCTCCCTAGCARAGGCCAGTGCTCCTGCCAAAATTCTCTCGTTAGCCCGTCGATGCCTGGGACCTTGTTTGGTTGCATGGAATCGAGTGCTCCATGTACCTCTGCTAGAGAGAGGTCTTTGTCTAAGTAAGCTGCAGCTTCTGGTTTGATGCAGTTGTCAAGGTGTTTCAGGAACTTTTCCCTCGCCCTCCTAATAGCACTACTATTTTCTCCTGTTGACTGTGATGTGTATAATTTTTCGTAGAAGTTAGTGGCTATTTGTAGGAGTTCCTTCTGTTAGTTTTTTAGAGTTCCCCCTTCATCCCTCAGTTCTAGGATCCTGTTGTTTCTGCAGTTGGATTTGATTCTTTGGAAGAAGAATTTCATCATTGATTCGTTACTCTCCCAGTCCTTTATTCTTGCTCTGATGCTCAGGCCCCTTCTCTTCCAGTGCGCCCATTGGGCCAGTTCTTCTTTTGCCGAAGAGAGAAGGTTTTCGTACATTGGAGAGCCTGGATTGCGGATTAGGTTATATTCTGCTGTTTCTACAACGGAGTCAAGGAGTTCTTGTCTTTCCCTTCTTCTTCTGGCTTCGTTTCTTGATTCCTTGCTTAATTCCTTGCTTACGCGATGTAGGGCTTTTCCGAAATTTGTGACTATGTCCTCCCCTTGTATTTATTGAGTGCAAGCCTCCCATGTTTGTCTAACCACCTTTCTGAAAACCTCTAGCTTTAGTATTCCACTTCATCATATCCCTCCCTGGCATGAGATATTCTGTCAAGGAGGGGGTCTATTGTAGCATTTCAGTCTCCCACTGCTATGGTATGCCGGTGGTTCGGGCATTCTTGTTTGATGACCTCTATTACTTCCTTTCGTTGGGCGTTAGTGTTTGGGGCGTATATGTTTAGTAGAGTTATTTCCTCCTGCCTATAGCTTAAATCTATCCTAATCCATCTCCCTCCCTCAGTATCCTTGGTTACTTGGTTTATTTGTAAGTGTTGTAGTGCTTTAGATTTTTCATGGAAAAGAATTAGCACTCCCGCCGATGCCGGGCCTGGGCTACTTACCCATTCCGCTCTCCATACCTACCTCAGTCTTCTCACTATTTCTTCCTGTATGGCTTTATGTTCATCGGAGTTGGTTAGATGTGTTTCTTGCATGCAGACTATGTCTGGTGGGTTATTGTCAAACCATTTGAGGTTAGCTGTTAAACTGAACCATTTTGCCGGGGTTGATAAAAGGGTGCCCAGCCCGTGTATGTTCCATGATCTTATATCTAGTTCCGCTTTTTTCTTCGCTCTATGGTGTTCCTTCTCCCCTCCCTCATTTTGCTCACCCCCCCGGTCCATGGTTCAGTGTTCTAGCCTAACCGGTTCAACTGATCTGGCCTAATTCAAGAGGATGCTGTAGTCACCCTTCGCATGGTTGCCCCTTCTCCCACCTCCTGCAGATCCTGCAGCCTGTCTCCCAACTCCCTTTGTCCCATTCTGTGAATTTTCTGGGCAAAGGTGATTGTCAGGCTTGCCGCTGGTAATTCTGGCAATACACTTGTGCCCAGGGCTGTGTATGGTAGCTGTGAGATTTGCCACCAGGGCCGCCATTGCATGTTGCTTTTTAAGGGTGACCCTGGGCTGTATATGGCTACCACTGGTCTTACATCCAAGGTTTCCTCCTTGCCTTCAGTCCCTCTTCCATTCGTCGTAGGAACCCTCAGTGTTTCTCCCAACACCCCAACTTTGACTGGTTCTTTTTCTGAGACTGTAGATGTAAGTCTCTCCTCTATACTTTGGCCCTTTCCAGTCTGGGGAGAGCGAAATTGGTTGCTGTTGCTATCCGCCAGTCCTTTGTCAGCACATCAAACATCATGGCCAAGATCGTTCTTGAGGGTAGCAGCATCTTACTTGTTGTTACAGTCTTGTTCCAGAACTCCGCCTGCGTGCAGTCGTTTAAGGAGCCCACTGTGACTGTTGTTACTCTCATTTCCTCATTCAGATCTGACAACCTTTGGACCTGAGCTTCCAACACCGCGGACTGCAGCAGCAACGTTTCTTTTTCATTGGCCTGTTCTTCTTGTCCTTGCTGCTCTCCTTGGCTGTTCTCTTTCCTTCCCTCTTCCCTTTGCCCCTTGTTGCTCCCCCTTTGTTCCTTTGTTTCCTTCTCTTTCTCTCTCCTCTGATTCCCCTTCTTCTTCCCCTCCTCCCCCTTTTTGTTGTAGGTCTCTGGCAGCTCGGGCATCCTATATCTGTCCTCACTCCATTCTCCTCTTCCTCCTTGTCCTTCACCCCCCACTCCTCTCTTTCGCATCCTTGGCCGGTCCCTCTTGATTCAACAGTATTGTTGGGCATAATATTCTGTCATTTCCTCCTCTTCATTGAGCAGTTCATATGGGTTTGTTGTGAGTGGGATCTCCTCCACCCTTGCCTTCACTTCTTCTCTCACGTAGGCCATATGCAATTCAAACATGTTTGCCCTTTGTGCCTTTATTGTTTGAATGTATTCCCTGATTTCCTCGATGGGTCTGTTATCCCATTCCTCTTCTTCCTGCCCACAATAGTAGTCCTCTCCGGCTCTCCTTCTGGTGGGTTCTTCTTTGGTGATTTCCCCCCCTTTCCTCTTTGTCCCACTTCTTCTGTCCTCGAGCATTTCCACATTTTGTCCTTGTGTCTCCCCATTTCCTGCATTTGCTTCCTTTTCTTGGCCGACTCTTGAGTTCCCTTTGCATGTGTATTGCACTACCGTGTTGTTCGCTGTTGTACCCAATTGAGTTATGTTCCTCTTCCCTTCTTTGACCACTTCCAACCAATTCCTTTCTGCCAGTTCACCTGTTTCATCCAGGTCCATTTGGAGGTCTCTTAACCTTCTCTCCTCTTGCACTCTTTCTTTGTTTAGTATCTGGTCTGTTGTGAAAATCTTGGTGGACTTCTTGCCGACTTTCTTGGCCTACCAACTGCTGTCAGATGGGGGGTAGATGTCTGGTCTTTGGGTTGGCTCCCCTTCCATAACCCATACCCAGTCCGGGGTCTCTAGGTTGTCATTAAAGACCCATCCTATGTACTTGGCGTCCCTGACAAACCAGAAGCCAGACTCTCCTTCGACCTCCTCGAGGCTGGTTGGTTTCAAAGGTCTGTTTCTTGCTGAGTCTGCGTTCTTTGGGCACCTTGGGTCTGTTCCCATGTGCCCCCTCTGTCTGCATTTGAAGCATAGCGGGTTGCTTTTGGTGGAGACTACGACCTTCACTATTTGGTCTCTGACTGCAAAGTACCAGATTTTTGGTACTTGCGGAGAGACTGCGCCCTGGGTGTTTAGGCATGCCATCATGGTGTCATGTTGCGATACTAGGAAGTCCGGAGTGGGTGTGATCCAATCCACGATCGGGAATTGGCTGTACTCCTCCTGCAGTCTTGCCTTGATTGCCCCATGCAGCACCTCTCGTATTCCATCGAACTGAATCCAAAAGTACTTCTGCATCAGCTGCTGTCGGTACCTGGCCTGTGCTGCTTTGGCTGGCGACCAAGGGTAGACCGTAACCACCGACGAATCGCAGGTGAAGGATTTGTTTTTTAGGAACTCTGCCTGTTTTTCTTCTTTGCAGACAACCATTATTGTGTTCCTTCCTCTGCTGTGAAATGTTACCTTTGGTTCCGTTCCCGGGATTGGCTCTATGCTCTTGAGCTTTTCCCACAGCCATTTCAGCTTTTTCGCCCTGTTGAGTTCTTGGCTTTTTTTGGAGAAGGTGAAGAGGACTGCGTTTTTAGAATAGAATTCGTCCAGGGACGGCAGCGATTCTCTTGGATACTCCCATATCACCACTTCCTCCTTTGCCCCGTTTCCCGTGTCGACAAACTCTGTCCTTTTAGTCATCTTCACTTTTGTCTTCTCTGCGAGCCAGTTCTGAGTTTCCATCCCCATTCCTTCTCTTGCCATCCCTTTCTTCCTTTGGCTGTTTCCTTTGCCTTTCTTTCTTGGTGGTCCTTTCCGATTGGTCTTTGCTTCTGTTCTTGGGCTGTATGATCTGCCTTTCTTACCCTTTGTTTGTCTGCTGTGCAGGGCTCTGAAGTGTTGTCTGTTGTCGTTGGTGTGCCCAGCTTCTCGTTCAGAACCAGTAAATGATGGTTTCTGTTGGGGGCCTGGGATTGATACTAGTTTCGGAGCTTAGCCTTGCTACCCCCTTCTACGCTATTCAGACCTCCTAGTCTTCCGCCAAGTACTGATTCGGAGTCTAGCTTGGTGGGATCTCAGGGGGCCGAGAGCAGTCTGGGTGCAGCTTGCTATTTTGGGTAGGCCTGCAGTTGAGTAGCTGAGTGATGTTGGGTGCCCGGAGTTCCAAAAAAAAAAAAAAAAAAAAAAAAAAAAAAAACGGAACCGATTTTGATCTAAATAAATCGTTGAATGTTAATTAATATTGGTATTATGAGCCCTCCCCTCTTGGGGATCGGTATATGTTCAGGTGAGAGGGGGGACCGTGAAAAATTTGGGCAGCGGATAGCCTCCCCTCTTGGGGAACGGATTATGCTCATAAGGTGTCTGGTCCACATAGACTGTTAATCTGTATCAAGATGAGAGTCTGTGTGTGGTGAAGATGGGTTGGGAAAGTGAAGATTAGGAAAAATTGCTTGTTGTGTCCCGTCGAAGTTTCGGCAGCTCTTGACCTCCCTTCTCGGGGTTAGGAGATTCGACCGAGAATTTGCTTGTTCGCTTGTCCGAGGGCTCTATCCTGCCAAAATTTGGTCAGCCCTTGGCCTCCCCCCTCGGGGATAGGGTTTCAGTTATCCTGCCAAAATTTGGGCAGCACTTGGTTTCCCCTCTCGAGGATTAGAGCTTCGATTCAGTTCAAATGCAACTCTGCCTCTTCACTAGTTCACGTGTCCCCGGATTTTGACAGCTTTTGCCCTCCGTTCCTGAAGGACGAAAGTTGCCTCCGTCTCTGCAGTTCATGAGCTTGAGAGCCTCGAGAAAATTGGGCAGCGATTTCCCTCCCCGCTTGGAGATCGAGTTCTGGGTCCGAAGAGTGTCTAAAATCAGTCAGGCCTAGACTTAGTAAGGCTAGGTTAGAGATGACGCTGATGTGTTGGACTACTATAAAATAATAATAAAATATTATTAAAATAGGACTAATAATAGTCTAATATTGAGATAATAACAGTAATAATCAATCTTCGTTATTGATTAATTAATAATGAATATTAATGGGTGGGATTGGGGAGAAACTTGGACTAAAAATGGGGGCTTTGGGGATGGGAGATGGTGAGGGGGTGGTATGAGAGGGTGCTGTGAGTAGGAGCGAGCAGGGAGGAGAGAAGGGGTGGCGTATGGAGGGTGGGAGAACTGGGTGGGAAGGGGGAGGAAGGGTAGGGAGTCTGAGGGTGTGACTGGGTTGGGATCCTGCGTGAGAGTTCGGGTGGGGGGGCTGGGAGGATGGGCTGGGAGGATGGGGATTAGGTGTTGGGGAGTGAAGAGGGGTATTGTTATGAGGAGTGGAGATCGGGAACTTCGTCTGATGTGGGGTAATGGGAAGGTGGTGGGGGGGGGGTCAGTGAGGAGGACGTTTAGAGGGCTGTGATGATGGTGTTCCTACTTCGCATGCTATAAGACGCTCTTCTGTTGGGCTTCGACCTCTAAGGGATGCGATCTCTTTGTTGGATTGGTTGCCTCACAAGGCTCTTTCGATGTAGGTACTGTTGACGACCGTGTGTGGCGTGAGTTCCCTGAAGAAGGAACTATCCTCTTGGTGTGGTGTCGTTCTCCCGCCTTGGACGCTTGCTCTTTGTTGTCCCTCGCGCTGTCCGTTCGTTGTGGACGCTTGCTCTTTGTTGTCCCTCGCGCTGTCCGTTCGTTGTTTCTTGCACACTCGGGGATAGGCTACGAAAGTGGTCTTTGAATCTTACCTTTTTTTCTTTCGAGGAGACTGTTCACACCTTTCGGGACGCAATCATGAAGATCTAGGAAGTTGCTGACTCGTCCCGTCCTCCCCTCGTCTTGTTCGATAGGTCTTGCTTTCCCCTGGCTTCTGAGTCTTCCTTCCTCAATTAGCAAAGCCTTTCTCCTCGACCCCCTGCCCCTCTTTTTTCTCCCCTTTCTTTGTCTTTACCTCCTCTTAGTAAAGGCCCGTGATAGTACCTGTGCACTCTTTCCCCTTACTCTGTTCTCGAGTTTTCCTCTTCTTCGCTTTTCTCCCTATCCTTTTCTTCCCTTCCCGTCAACCCTCGTCCGTCTTTTCATTTATTTGGTTTGCCCTTGTCGTGATCCGCAAAGCACCGTCCAGAGGCGTGGCTTACCGCGGATTCCCCCGTTCTTGTTCCCTGATCCCTCGTTGTCAAAAATTGGCGGGAACAGCTCGACTCTACTCGTGTAGCGTCTTCTCGGATGAGCGAGATTTCGGCTACTGCGTGGAAACGAAAAAAGTTCCCTTCCCGTTATTATTGTTTCTGGACTTTCACTTGCTCGGTGTTTTCACTCGATCACGTAGGAGTGGTCGACTTCTCCTCGCGTCTTTCTCTTCCTCGTCGTTTTCCTCTTGCTGAGTCCTCACTGTCTCCCTTATCCCCTCCCGTCCTGTCCGTCTTTTTCTAATCTTAGTTATATCTCCCTCCTCTTTATTTCGTCGCACTTCTCCCCCACTCTCATCGGGACCACTTGTTTGCGCTTCCTCTCTTCACTCCTCGCCGCTGTTGTCCTTTCCTAGTCCTAGCATCGCCCCCCTTCCTCCTTTTACCCCGTTGCTCCTTTCTTCCGCCCTGTTCTCCCCCTTCCCCTCCCGTCGTTTCTCGATTCCTGTTTCTTGCTAGCTTGCGAGTAGCCATGCCCGAAGGCGTGGCGAGGTAAGGTGCGCGATCTCCTCCTGTTTTCCCGCGTTCGAATTTCGTGTTCAAAGAGTGGTGATGTGCGCGCGCGGAGCGAGAAAACTCGTCGTGGCGCGGTAATGCAGATTAGCGCTGTGAATTAGCGCTTACCGGTTCGGCACTAGCGCGACCAGCAGCAGACTGAGAAAGGGTCATGTCTCCTCGATTGAAAGTCACGTCTGTTCGGCAATGAGTCAAAGGCCACAGTCCCAGTCCAGTCATAATCCCATGAGTCAGTCCTAATTCAGACCAGGAGTCCAAAAGACAGGCCCGATGGCCCAAAGCAGCAGCAGACCATGGGAAAATATACTGGGACACACTTTGCAACAACGGGTACTGGGCAGGAGTCCCAGACACTTGAGGCTGAATGCAGGGCACGCCAGACCAGTCCAGCACTATAAAGGACTGGCCAGCCTCCCATTTGACAGATGCTCATCTCGCATGAAGTGCCGTGGCACTTGTGCACCAGATGTGTGTGAGCTGCGCTAAGCTGAGAGCAGCGTTACGTGTGAGGAAGAGGAGAGGGGCGCCGGCTGGAAGGAAGGCAGCCATAGCTGCACCAGCGCCAGTTAGAACATTATTAGGGATAGTTAGTAGAAGATTTCAGTGAGTAGTATTCAAAGTAGATCCTCGTGTGATAGGGAGTGTGCATGCATGATGAGTGGAAGTAGACCAGGGCAATAGACATAGAGGGAGAGAGAGAAGAAGGCAGACGAGAGAGGGGGAGGTGTGAGCTATGGTGACATTTACCTATTGAGCGCTGTTTGGCAGCTGGCGCTGATGAGCGCCAAGCTTGGAACTCATGTTGATCGAAGAAGACTTGTAACTCTGTTCAGCGCTGTACATTTTGGACTCACGAATTTCCTCTCTTAATCTGTTTATGATAATTGAGTTGAGCTTCCTGGTTCTCAATCATCTTCTATTGGGTTTTGTGTGAGACTTCGCAATCTGTGAAATCTGTGTATATGCATGTGATCTGATGCACTCCAGCAAGTGATGAACAGTCGGATTCCTTGCACCGACCCCCAAGCCCTGAAAATACAACCCCCCCTCTCCCCCCCAACAAAAAGAGTTCTCTGTTCAAGGTTTTCTTTGTGGATTCGGGGAGATCTCGGCGAGCACAGTCTAACCATGTTTTCAAAAAATATATATATATATCGTCAAATAGAACTGCCCGGTAAACCGTAGGCAGAGAGGGAGAAGAGGACAACAAACGAGGGTAAATAATATATATATATATATATCGTCACAATATAATATATAACATTCACTTCGTTGTGCACATGCCTCCTTACGCCATCTGCAACAACACTTTTGCCATTGTTCCTGTGGACAAATCATCCCACAATTTGGCAATTTGTTGCAAGAATTGGTATTTGTTTCACCTCTCTACCCATTTGGACAGTCCCACTTATACTCGTCCTCATGAATCCGTCGCTGATGTGCTCAACCACCATGCACTATGGAATCACCATTGGGGTTATACCCACACTGATACCCTGCCTTACCTATAC
>BFEA01000052.1:1624390-1638389 GCA_003427395.1 Chara braunii
TCACTAACCGTATCGAATCGAGCCAAGAATGCTTGCTTGAAAGTATCCCAATCTACCCACGTATGTTTTCTAAACCAGTCATGTGATGTGTTGCGAAGTAGTAATATCAGAACACGGGGAAGATCGTTTGAGCTGTAGTTTTCAGCTTCGACAGCTTCCAGCCAAGCCTCGGGATGGGTATGGTTAGGGAAGAAGGGAAAAGGGGCAGGGATGTTAACGATCACCCTAGTACCGTCCAACATTGGTATTGCTGGTGCAGCCACACTAGACTGAGACCTGGTTACGGGGCGATCTCGACGAGCTAGTTGAGGGTCTCTCCTACCTCTCGCCAGTTCGACTTACAATCATCAGAACCGACACGTGTCACCTCCGATCCAACCTCACGCCCTGTGCTATCTTCCGTTCGGAGTGTTAGCTGTGCGGAAAAGGGGCCCAGAAAAACAGCAAGATGGGGTGTGCCAAGGATTTTTGGAAATTGAGTGTGGGGACACAGACGAAACTGAAATCCCCCGTGTTGGTCCGATGGACCAAGTCGATCGTTTCGCGCGTCGCGAAAGGCGCGCGCGGACACGGCGCGAAAACAGGAAGATTCAAATTCAATCCAAAAAGTATTGTCGGGCTTCCCACCGAGCTACAGCCCGTCGTTTAGAACGGAAAGGCTCTGGCACACTTCACGTGTCTTGTTTTCGTACCAGATCTCGTCTTCGTTCGCTGGTCAGTTCCGAATCCGACGTGGATGGTCTCAGCCGAGTGGCTCTTTCCTTATGCTCGTCCTCACTCCGTATTCGGTAGTGGAAGCCCTTCGCTTCGTAGGGATCAAAACGCTGACATTCGGTGCACAGAGTGCATGGCCAGTGGGGTTCTACTGTCGTCTACGGAATGACGATTAACTAGTTAAATGGCAACAATACCGAGTAAGGTGGGAAGTGCGTATCGATAATAACAAACCCGGCTTCTACGAACCCAGAACAGTGGTTGGGCGGAGGGAAGTAATACTGCCCGCCGATTTGTGCAACGGCTTCTCGTACGTCCCACTCACATACACGTGTCCTTTCCTCACTGTAAGGAAAAGGTCGCGTTGGGATGGGAGATACGGGAGGCTGGCACCCAATCGAAGGGTACTTGCCAGTCCACATGTCAATCAATCAAAATATCTGGAGACGTCATTAAGAACAAAAGCAATTCGCGCGTCCCCCAATCAATCTTTTTAACACAAGAGAGAGAGAGAGCAAGCACAGATCAGCTTGATCACGCATATGGCTACGGGTCCGATCAGTTCAACACAACATTGGTCCCTGGGCGCCTTGTTTCTCAGGGCCGCCTCGTGGTTCGGCTGTTTCTCAGGGTTGTTTCTCAAGAAAAACAGTTATGGGGAGAGAGAAAAAGGAGGGAGAAGAGAAGGGAGGCGCGAGAGGGAGTGATGCGGGGGACAGAGAGGAGGAAGCTTTTGCATGCACGGCGCCGTCAACAAAAAAAGAAAAAGGCACCGAAACAGTTACAACTTGCTTCTATCCTAATTCAAAATTGAAATCACCATATCCGCGCGCGAAAAAGCGACGCGGGAAAAGAAAATCCTACGCCTATTCGTATTCACGCAAAATTCCGAGAGTTTTCCCCGACGCGCCCAAGAACATCTACTCACCCCAAAAGGACACGTCGAAGTTCCGCTTATCCTGGAATTCCCAACTACCGAGCCCAATTCCTAGTGCGCTCGTTAGGGCGCACGTAAATTCCCATGTGTTTCTCGACTTTGCAAAAAGAAAAACAGAACTCAGTAGTCGGGAAAAAAAAGCTCTTCAAAAAGGAAAATGCGGCACCCGAAAGCAAGAACTCAAAACGGGGTTTTCCTGCGGTAGGTATGATACAAGCAAAAGGGTACGAAAGATGGCACGGGGTCGGGAAGTGGTTCGTCACACGTTGAAGTTAGCTGGGCTATCTTTGGACTGTCAGTGTGGGCAGGTGGATCAGAGAGTCGCCAGATAGCAAAAGAATCAATCAGACTCTCAAGAGGTTCACTCCCCCTCGCGCTTAGACGAACACTCCTTTTCCCAGTCCTTGCCCACCTCAGACTATCACTTTCCCTCTCTCCCTGTTCTGTCTCCCTCCTCTCTCTTTCTTCTTTCAGATTGCGTGTCTCCACGGGCATCGGAAATGAACTCAGAAAAACAGATAAAGCTCAGAGAAGAGAAGGTAGAACTCCTAGCCGGAGCGGCATTTCCTTTGGAAGTAGAGAACAGCAAAAGAAACAATCAAAACTCAAAGAGAGGTCTGATCCAGCGACCCAGTCTGATCAGGCTGCATACGAGGTCCTCTCGAGTCCAGTCTGACCAGCGCCGTGTCCGTACAGCAAATCAGACAACGAGTGACTAAATGCAACAATGGAGAATTGAGTGGTGTACAGGGTGCGAGTCAAGCCACGGACGGCGCAATCAGAAGACATGCGAAACGTCAAAGCCAAGATCCCCTCGGCAGTGGGTGTCCTGATCCAAGAAGAATGAACTCGTATCCCAGCCAAGAAGACAAGAGGTCAATGCCTAACCGATTTGGGTCCAGAGGCTCTCCTTGTTTGGGCCCGGCCCCGCTGGGTCCCAAGGGTCCCGCTTGGTCCCAAGGGTCCCACGTAGGTCTCAACCATGTCCCAACCAAGAGGAGTCCCACCTGAACTTAGTTCAGTCTCTACTGCACTGAAAAACGAAATTTCAACTTCTGGCAGAACCTACAGACTACAACCGTTCAGTGATGAAAAGATAAAGCACTGTAGAAAGACTCGGCATGTATAACAAGATACTTCATTTTCCATCCATCAGGTGAGTAGGTAGATCACATGCATTCAGCCACACAATCAAGACCACAGAGGAGTAGGAAAAGAAACCCAGAGTACCCCAGCAGGACAATCGATACCATACATACATACATGGGCATCCCGTAGGTGCACGGCACTTACCTGAGTGGCCTTGAGCTTTGAGATGAAGAGAACTCACCCCCCTTCTCATATGGTCCTCCTGACCCATCTAACGCTACCCCTACACTAGTGTCCTATCTCCTAGGAGAGTCTGACTCCAACACCCAAGTGCAACGCCGGATCCCCCGCCGATGCTGAAGAACAAAGTACCAACTTGCAGTCCGTTGATGCAGAATGGCCGCTGACCCTCAAGCTCGCCTACTTGAGGGCAGCCCTTAAGTTCCCAAGTGTCTCCCTTGAATCAGATTCCAGGTGCGAGTGCCTCTCACTGTCCCCTCTCTCAAATCGCCGCATGAAGTCTCCTCGAAATGTCTCGCCACCCTAATCTCACTCTCAAGCAAGCTGGTTAGGGTCTATGTTGACCCCACATGACCTAACCAGTTGGGGGCAGCTTCCCTTAACCACGCTGCCCCACTTCCCTCAACCATCCAACCCTAACCCTAAGTGTTGCCCTCAACCACTTAGGTTAGGGTTAGGGTAGCAAAGTCAACTCTCACCAGCAAGTAGAACCTCGCTCTGATACCAATGTTATGACCCTGACCAATTTCGAGACACACATCCACTGAGAAGTACAATGCCATCCAATTGCAGAAAGAAATGAATGAACTTGAGAGGAGAGAGAGGAGTAGAAGAAGAAGAAGAAATGAGAAAGAAGAAGAAGAAGATGTACACCAGCAAAGATGATGACAAGGCTCTTCTTCTTCGCCCAACAATCTCCTCCTCCTTATCTCCCCCTTCTCTTATTCATACAAGAAATAATAATACAATGTTGAATGACTGGTCCAGAATCATGTCCGAGTCCCTCTTCTACAGCGGGTGTCACTCAAGGTCCACCATAGCCATGGCCGCCTCTCCCACACTTTACTCTCATAGGCCGAGGCTATGGTGGACTACTAGGCCTTGTTCCGATGCCCAAAGGACAACACAAAGCAGCTATGGCTGCTCGGACTCAGGCCGCCATGCCCAACCCTGCCCTGAAGCTTCTTGGTGTGGCTCTTCCCGGCTGGGGACTCCTTGCTGCAGCGCCCACCAAGGTGATGAAGATGGCTGCCACCATAGCCAGGTAAGTACCCCTGGCGCTCCTCCCCCTTCCTCCTTCCTTCCTCCTTCTTCCTCCCTCGTGTCCTTCTTCTTCCTCCCCAGCAGCGCTGCTCCAACTTAGCGCTGCTCCATCCAGCGCTCCACCAGTGTGTTTGCCAAACTTGCACACCGAAAAAGAGGCCGGGTCTTCCGCCCGACCAGATGATATAGTGGCCTGCTTGCCTCTTGGGCGGTGACTTCCAGGCCGCTGGCCTTCCCAAGCAACCGGTACCTCCTCCTCTTTTGGAGGGAACATCATTGCAGACTCTGATATTGCCCCTACAGGGCCTAGACTCAGACTGGTACCCGCTAGACCTAGCCTACCCTACCGGCCTCTAAAAATGCCACTTTTGTCTTCTTCTGCTCGGCCTCCGGCACCTGCATATTTACCCCCCTACCGGGTGCGGTACCGGCCTACCCGCTACTTGAGTGCTTTTCCCCCTGCTGCAACCTTCCAAAGCCACGGCCACAGGTAAGTACCGGCCCTGAGGGCCCAACGAACGAACAAGTGCCCTGGCGGGCCACACACACACACACTCATACCAACCAGCACTCAGACAGGCACAGTCACACACGCAAGCCAACCAGCACTCAGACAGACATGCAGTCCAGCAAGCACACACACACATAGACTTAGCAGGCAGGGAACTCAATAGGGCATTCAGTCCATGAGCAAAACTCAGAAATCAGCTTTGTGTTTCAGTCCGTGTGTGGACGGGTTATCACATAACAAGGTAATTCCCTATTGGAGTTCTCGGCCTTTGGAGTCGCCGTTACGCTAAGCTGTTCCGGTAAGTGCGGGTGATTGGTTTTGTAGTAAATTTGTACTATTCAAGGGGGTACTACCTCTTTCCACTTTCACTTTCTCTTTCTCATATCTTTGGTTGTTCGCAAGCAAGATACTTCTTCCAAGCTCAGGCAATCCAAGGGCATTTGTTGAGATTTAACTTCTCTTTGAAGTTCTTTCCCTTAGCACTAACAATAGAGTATTAATACTCTATTGTTATTTTATTGTCCATGCGAATTTCGCAAACCAATAAATATATTATTTGTGAATAATGATATTGTATTTTGTTATATTGACTACTTACTGTGTTATTAATAACTTAACAAGTCTAAAGAGCAAAATCTCACTGGGTGAATGAAAGCAACGACAGCACCTTTGTTTCACAGCACGATAGGCATCCCTGAACTGGAACTCTCTCAGACATTCCTCTCGCATCTCCAAAAGGTTAGCAAGTCCCATCTTCCCATATGCAGCAGGATCTTCTCTCAACCTGAAAATAAAAAAGGGCAGAAAATTTTCAGAACTGCTGGTCCCCACCACCTTGTGTAAAAGTACAATACATTGCGAGGACAAGTTCAACCAGGTAGAGCAAGATGCAATGAACCTTCAGTTTGCAGTCCTTTGAGTACTCAAACTCAATCATCCCAAGTATTAAGAAGAGAGATGAGAAGAATCGGAAGATGAGACACATTGAGAAGAAACACCAACACACTGAAATTCCCATTTTGCCGCCTCCCACAACCTCGTAACTTCTCCAACCTTCCGGTGACAAACTCAATGGCGGAACGAAGGTTCAATACACCACCAAGGATCCCAATCTGAAAGTCAGTGCAGTGCCCGGATACCCCTATGCTCATCTCTCCAGGCCCACGTATGTTTTCCACCAGTCCCCTCCCGCTCCACCCTCTCCTCCTTCCGTGCTATTCGAAGCCATGAACATCCACACCCGCCTGTTTCCTACTCCTACTGCCTCTCTCCGATGCCTTGCTGCCCAACCACCCACCACTCTATGTGCCACTGCAGGTGTAATCGAGGATGACTTGCGCTGCTCTCCAAGGCCCCTTCAACACCAACAGAATGATGATAGAACCCAGAAGCCTGGTAGGCAGCGATTCCAAGATGTCTCGACAGCAGAACGGCGATAGAACCCACAAGGGTGGTGGACATCAATTCCTGAGCATGAACCCTGAAGAAGAAGTGCTCAAGACTTTCCTGCTCGGAAAAGTAAGGGTCTCCCAGTTTGACCCATGGTTAACCTTTGAACCACAACACAGCATGTCAAAGCTGGAAGTCGACCCAAAAGAATGACACTAACTGAATTCAGAAAGAGCAGAAGAAGACACAACCAGTCTCCGAATATAATGTCAAGCCCGGCTACGCAGAACTTGGCCTACAGAAAACAGACCCCAAACTGGAAATTAAGGTGGAAAAGTGTTCTCAATCTGGATCTCATCGCAGTCTTTGAGATCCTCTTCGTTGACAGAATACCTCATTTTTATCTATCAAAGCCACGAAAGTTCGGGGCATGCAACGGCTTGTAGCATGCGTAGCCCTTCCCACCGACCTGTTTATTCAACAAAAAGAGAAAGGAAAGAGAGGGTGGGTTTACATAATTAGTGTGCAGAGTAGTGGGCCGCCCTCTTCAGCTGGGACATGCCCAGTACTATGGGTAAAAAGGCCTTGCACCTGTGGTTGGGACTGGGGATGACAATTTACTTTCCATCGCCCCGTTTTTATTTTCCTACCCCGTTGTTTCTGTAGGGTATGTACTTGGTTACGGATCCCCGATCCCATGGCAGCCACGACTGGGGTCCAGGATGCAGGTCTGCAACTACTACGCACTTCGGCTCCAGCGTCTGCAGCAGTTAGGATCACACTGCACGGGTTTGGGCCATCAGGGTTCGGTCCTCCAAGGCCCATTAGGACTCTCTTCAGGGAGCACTGCAATAGAACATCAGACGAGTTGAACCACCACACTGAATCTGATGGCATGACAGTGTGGCCTGCCCTTCCAACAACAACAACAACAACCAACATCCATAGTACCAACGGCCATGAATGTGAACCCCTTGATGCAGCACAAAATTCACATCAGCAATGTGATCTGCTTCAATGTTCTGAAGTTATCTGTGGCTCACCTTAGATTGAGAAATGTATGATCGTGAGACAGAGAGCATTGAAGTTGAGTTCAACAGAAAAACAAACTGAATGAGCATTCTGAAGTCCCAAGGGGCACATACCACAAGCCAAAGCTGTGCAAGATGTATCTTCCCATGCTGGACAAGAAAATTAGGGTTATGGAAATGGCAGCCATCCCGAATGAGACGTTTGATTACAGACTTTACAGTTCATTCTCAGGTCAACCAATGAATCTGTTATACACACCCCATTCGCTCTGACTCCGCTTTGTATGATTATGTCCTCACGAGTGTGCTGATTCTGTTCAGGCTTCGAAGTTTGAAGTTTGAGCATCAATTTGCCCTCCTTGCTACAACTCTCCCCTTAATGCCCCTGTGTTACTCACCTTGCAAGGTGTGCACGGAAGGCACGAGCAAACGCATCACCCCTCCTCTTCGCATCATCTGTGCCTCCCTCACAAGCAACAGCCTGCAGCCACACGAGGGATTCATCAGAAACATGAACTGTCAAGTTAGATGGGGGATGTACTGAAAACTGCACTGCCAGGGAACATTAGAGCTGTACATTTTTCAAAATCTTCTGATATGATGATAATATCATGATACCCATTATTACAAACATTCTGCGCGTTCGAGTACATCCCAGGCATTTCTGGCGTCAACTTCTGTTTGAAAAGGGGTGTAGCCCTAACATTACCATACCCATCTGGTTCCATCAGGACTAGTGACATGTGTTTACTAACAGTCACACGTTTTTGCAATTCAGCCAACGTGGGCTCGCTATTCTGGCATCAACTTGGAGGCCATCTTTAGCAGAAATGAGACATGCACACATAATTGATAAAGGAGAGAATCAGCCATCAATGCCGAACCATTAAAAACCGCAATGCGACTGCGATCAACACAACCCTTGTTTTCCCAGGATTTGACCTGGCACTCTCTTCTCTCAGTGCCTCACCTCCCCCATTCACCAACATCATCAGGACGCGCTTCTCTCGCTTACCACCGCTTCTATCAACGGGTTGATTGAACGGTAGAGATTCGAATATTGGTGGATCCTCCTCCAATAATTTATTTCAACTTTTCAACACCACTTTGGCTGTACAATGAGGGGACAAAACTGCCCATTGTTGCCGCACTCACAACAGAAAAATGGGGCAGGAGTCCATAGGAGTCGGTAGGACAAAATAATTATTATGAGATTTACAGAACGATTCTGCGCCCATCAACTCAACTTATGAGTAAGAGGAGAGAAACGCGCAGAGGAGGAAATGTAGGAGGCGGCGGCGGACTGACGGGAACCAGACTACACTGAACTTGGCAGTGTCAGGACACAAATGCTTCCAACAGCACAAAAGAGTTCTAAACTTGGGAAATAAGTTCGGTGAAAAGCGTAACCAGAAATGAATGTACATTGTTCAGTGCTAGGCACAATGAGTACATAATACATATACCATGTGCTGTACTGTGCACCATGCCTGTAGATATGTTTAGCAAAAAACAGTCACAAGTACACAATGTTCTTTCAGTTACTCAGCGGGCTGTAACACCAAACAAGTTTAACAAGGACAATTTTCAATTTTGTGACTTTTCTGAGTTCAGGGTCCTAACTGGTAACTGAAACAGGCATAAGCCAACAGGGACTTCTGTGCAAATTACCTAAACTACTGCAAAAACCGGTACTACTGGGCCTAAACCTCGTTTCAGGCCTAAATGGATTGTCACTTGACTTTTGCCTCAGGGTGGTACCGTTGTTACTGGAAAACACCGACAGATAACTGTTAGTTGGCCTTGGGTTCTACAGTCTTCCCCCGAACATAACGCACCCTGATTCTGAATGTATACAAGCCATCGTTTCCGTTGCATGCAGTCATAATGAGGGTGCGTTGTGTTTGGGGGAAGACGGTAGGCAGTCTTAGTCCAGTAGGTTAGAGTAGAACTATAAATAGAGTGCGTCCGAAGGGTTATAGGTCTTTTGTTGAGCAGTTGTTTAGTTCCTCTTGTCGACGCCGCCAGGCTGCTCAAGCAGTGCTATAGCTGGGAGCTGCTGCTAGGGGTTGGATGGGGAAGTGAAGAGGGTGCTCCACCTCCAGATCTTGGCAACATTTCTGTCTGTGCTGTGGGGTTAGGCGCTGCTGCCATATCTCCTTCTCCAAGGCAGCTGTTCTTTTCTTCTTCAAGCTGGAGGTTCCTTCACCATCCTTGTGCTAGCACTGGTGGTTCTGGGAGGACTCTGGGCCAGCGCTAGCGTATCAGAGTGCATTCTGAGCTGCATTACGGCTCCTGGGACAGTTTAGAGTGGAGGTCCTGGTGGTCTGCAGGGTGCTGAGGCTGGGTGCTGTGAAATTTGGGCTGAGCGCCATATCAGCCTATGGAGGTTGTATTGGAGGGGAGAGGACGACTCCAAAGACTTGTTGAAACCGTGTTCTGCATTTATCCAAGGTGGTTTATCCTCAGTTGTGATTCTTGGCTTCTTTTGTGATTCTGATTGAACCTGGAGACTGGTGAGGGACTTTTGGATGGTCAATCGCCAATTCTCCTTGGTCGATTGTACCTCCACTGTGCATATTTCTTTCCTGTGTGGTGTGAATCCCTCTCCAAATCTTCTTTGGCATCATGGCATGTGTATAGGAACATGTTGGTGCTCTGCTGAATTGTGTTTCAATCAGTCACATAGCAGATATGCACCGATTCATCTCATTATCATATGATTATAATATTCTATTCATTCAGTCCTCTTCCTCTTCTTCTTCTTCTTCTTCTTCTTCTTCTTCTTCTTCTTTTCTAAGAAATAGCACTTTATACTGGTAAATAATAGCTGGAAACCGGGGCTGGTGTCCTTTACACCATGAACACACCAAACACCTCCCTTTGTTCTGACCAAGGGATCCTGAGTTGGCAGCATTGATTTCCGGAATTTACTGCCCTTCTCAGGAAGGATGTACTACCACCGCGCTGCCCCTGCTTCCCCTAAAATTTTTCTACGAGCTTTTTGACACTGGACATCCCTATTTTTTCACTCTGTCATTCGCCGTGCTTCCATTCAGCACATTGTCCTAAACACCGACATTGGACCCCAAGGCAGGTGCTAGTTCAGCATTGGAACGGCTACTGGAGTAGCTGAACTAGCAAGCACACTGGGAGTACTTCAGTATCGGAGCCCCAGTCTATGACAAACACGGCAAGTGGACACGCGGTTAACCTAACGTCCTTTGGCTTTTTGTTTATTCAAGACCCTACCGGAGAATGCAACCTGGCTGTTACAGCCATTAGACTTACTGCAGATATCGAGAGAAAAAGAGCTCTTTGTCTATGTATCCGACATGGCCATCTGCCACACGCCAGGTTTTTTTTTTTTTTTTAACCAGCGACCTCTACTAGCCACACACCAGGTTAAACCTACTGAAAGCAAAGTGATGATGCAGCCCACCTTTTCCACTAAGCCGGGAAGGTGTCCCTCCAGAATATCAAGCCAGTACCTGCACAAACGATAGGAGACAAGGAAAGGCCGGACTATGGCAGTCAGTAATCAAGTTGCTTCTAGATCCTTATCACATAGTCCACGAATGGAGTTCCAAGAGGATTATTCTGCTGGCATTCATTTAACAGACAATGTCGCTATTAATGAAACAGATCAATCAGTTACTTCTCGATTGGCTTAGTCAGGCTAGAACACCTAAATAGTAAATAGTAAATACTAAATACTAAATACTAAATACTAGATACACTTGCACTGTCTTGCAGCCAAAATTCCTGACCCAGATATTTATTATTTAGCCACACTGCCGCAGAACATTGTCAACAATGTCAAACAAGACACAGAATTTGGGAGACTGCAGAAATCTGAATTTATCATTGAGTTTTCATATCACGTGGTACCACCACTCTTAAGCCTGACCCTACTCACCCTGCTGCCACATAGAGATTTTTTATCATTTTTCAAAACTGCAAGGTCTGGAATAAACTCAGGGAAGATGGCTGTTCTTTGGGATCAAGGAGTTGGTTGTGGTGGGTTGGTAAGCCTCCAATGTACCTGCCTGGTGTGGCTAAATGTTACCTAGAATCCCAGATGTTAATTCTTGATCAACAGGTCGAGAGTTCAAATCTTCTACGATGCAAGACCGCTAGGAGTGACCTTCATACTAACGTCAATACTCGGTGCAGACTCTGGAGAGAGGCAAGCAAAAGTGCCACCTATGCATGTATAGTAGAAGGCAGCCACAGGTATTTAGATCTTGGTTCTAGCAGCAAAGTTCTTGGTGCAGTATAAGTCTGTGCTGCCAGCTCAAGGTAGAATTTCGAAGCTTGGTGAAGGATGTTTGATTTTACCACATCAACTTCACAAAAGGCGTTATTAACTTATTACCTCATTGCACTATCCTAGTTTGAAGTGTGAACAAGCGGCCTTGACAAAGGGTGTGGCTGTTACAGAACTCAAGAAGGCTGCTACCTTCAAACTGTGTGCGACCTTCTGGACACAACGGCATCGATCATAACTACTCTCGAGGTACTGCATCAACCATAATCATTTCCACAGTTTCCACTCCATGATCAATGACATCCTCTCGTGTTTTGTCCAGTTCTTGTAATAACAGGTCAGATCGATGCCATGCCTTCACATCTCCGTCTGTCTTTCCGTTTCAAGTCCCAGTTACAAATTCTCTCTCCTTGTTCGGCACATCGCTGTACATGCCACGTGTTGTGCATTCAAAACGCACCATGCACAGCAGGGTGCACGGATCTCACCTGCGCTGTTGAATCACACTTATATTTCCGTTGAATAGAACCCACCCAGAGTTTTCTGCAATTTTGAGAATCAACAAAATTTGGAAATTAGTACGCTGCAAGGGGCAAAGTCTGTTAAACCATGCCAAAGTTGCCAGGATCAACGTCAACTAAACCAGGTCAGCTCAGTAGACGCATGTCTGACCGATCCAGCAGTCGAAGGGGTCCGCCCTGACGCTCTGTGACAGTTTTGGCATCAGGAGGAACCATAGCTGACCTGGAGGCGGATTGACAATCACAGAATGCGAGGGAGGGAGGGAGGGAGGGAGGGAGGGAGGGAGGGAGGGAAAACATCAGACCAGAGAATGGAAGAGGGACGTGGACGGAAGGAAATGAAATGGAGGACTAGAGGCAATTAAAGTAGATCAGGCTAACTTAGGCAGGGGTGAGGGGTGGTACATCCTTCCTCCGGGAAGTAATCAATGCCGTCCTTCGGGTCTTCCTACCATAAGGAGGAGGAGCGTGTGTAGGTACTCAGTGTAATTCTTTCTGACTTGCCGGTGGAATAGGAACTGGACTGATGCTCCCCCGAATGGAAAAGGAGCCAGAACCTTAAGGAAGAGAGGAAGTGGGAGAAAAGGAAGGCAAAGAAGAAAAGGAGGTCAAAGAGTGAGGGCAACAACGAGGGGAAGGGGAGGGGAGGGAAGGGAAGAGAAGGAAGGGGAGAAAAAAGGATTCAAAAAGGGAAGGGACAGAGGAGGGAGACAGGAAATATGAAGGGGAGAAAGGGAACGGCAGCAAGGAGAATTAGAAAAAAGCCAAAGAGGGAGGGAGGTCGGGGGGGAAGGAAGGCGAAGAGAGGAAACAATGGAGGGAAGCAACGATGGAAGAGGCAGCGAGGTATATGACGAGGAGTAGGACAAGAAGAAGAGGCAAAGGGAGGAAGATAAGAAGGAAGAAATAAAGTGCAGGAGGAAAGGAAAGGCATGCGGGAGAGAGGGAGGGGAGTAGAAAGGGAGAAAGGAAGGGAGGATGGGAGTGCGGAAGGAACGAAAGGCTATGTAGTAAAATCCTTGTGCATTCATCAAACATTCACTCACCCCAACCTCCAGTCACTAACTGCCCCAAGGTGCCTCTTGGAGGTGCCAAAGGTGACCCACAGGTTCAATGTCCAGGTTGGAAGAAATGCCTACAGTTTGACAGTTAAACACTGGTCCCAGGTAGGTACTCTCCCAAACCCTCCCGAGGAATATGCTGGCCAGGGATCCTTCGGCCATACGGAAGAAATGCCTACAGTTGCAACGGTGGTCAGGGATCCTTCGGGCATACGGAAGGAAGTGTGAGCCTGTACTCTATGTATTTCACTTTTGACTTGCCGGGGGAATAGGAACCGGACTGAAGCTCCCCAGAATGGAAAAGAGCCAGGACCATAAGGACCTGTTTTATTGAGAGAAAAAAAACAAAAACAAAGAGTGCTAAGCAGCACTACATGAGATCAGGAAACTTACTCCCTCTCTTCAGCTTCTGCTAGGTCCACTGTATTTGGCTCATACCTGCCAAACAAGCGCAGTCAGGGGCAAAACGTCATTCACGTGGTAGAAACTGAATCCACAAGCACCTCAGTCAGAGCAAAAAGAGCACTGTTTTTTTTTTCCCCCCGTGGGACAAAGCTCTCAAAATTTAGGAGGTAGTTTCAAGATTTCAGACTGGGTCCCTGGGATCTATTTGATTCCTTAGCAGACTACGGTTGCAAATCCAGCAAACCAATGCAAACCTGGTCCATAGAAATTCCAGGATTCGAGGCTGGGAATTTCTTGACTCCTAGTGAAGCCTTCGGCAAAGACAACATGAGAGGCTTAGATTCACTAGATTCTGAACCGAAAGACAGCACTCAAGGCCTGTGACTCAGATCAAGCTCCACTGGTGCTATGGCGTCCGATACCACTACGGGACAAAATAGATGACGTCTTTTTTTTATGTTTTTTTCTTCAGGGAAACATGAGGAACCACCCTACACGTAGAGGGCAAATGTATATACTATATATTGGTGATTCAAGCGATGCGTGAGAGCAGTCTGAGCAGGACTGGAGTTGAAGGACTGTGCAGCGATGTGTCTGTTTGCGCACGCTACCTTAATGATGTAATTGATTCTGTGAGAGTAAAGCTCCTGGTTACATTATGCATGGGTCCTGGGGACCATCTCACGCAAGTGTGTACATGCCATGCATCGTACTCCCACACACAATGAACAGTAGTCTGACAATAGACAAAGATAGAGAAGATGAGGACCGAGTTTCACAGTTTATA
>BFEA01000052.1:1728175-1745653 GCA_003427395.1 Chara braunii
ATACCCCCCCCATCCCAAAAGTTTATCAGCGGATTCGGGCTGTACTCAGCAAGCGCAGTACAGCCCCCAACTCAAATTTGAAAACAAATCAGTGATGGATGTTTTCTGACTGGTCGGCAGACGGCCGACCGGTCAGCCCTACTGGTCCGAGGCATAACAGTGGGCGGTTGGGGTCGGCGGTCAGCAGGTATGCAACCCTGGTTATTTCCTCAATGGTTAACAATTTGGGTTCACTCTCAGCCCAAACACTTTCTGTGTACTGCCAGTCACAATATGTCCTTCAGATTCTTAATGAACTTCAGGAGTTTGCGCCTTCTGGGATTTAATATGATATCGACCCAGCCCATGTGGCTGGACGGTACACACACATGTAACGAACTTTTAATAAACAGACCATGTGTTCGAATCCTGATGAAATCAGATCAGATGTGATAGGAAACACAGAGATGGGATCAGAAAGCTTCCAGGATGTTCACATCATAGCCATGCAAAAAGGAAAACCTAAATAATTCGGAATTAGGAACATGCCCAAGGAAGTTGGGGGAAGAGAAGACTGACCACCTGTCCATTCCTGTCAAAGAATTTGAACCTTGAGGGTGCTTCGAGAAGTAGACGAGTTTAATAAGCGAGCCTGCAGGGCACAACAGAACTATTTATTAGGTGCAAAGTTGCAGACCAACAATTCAGCAACCTATTGACTCACTACAAATGCAAATATTCATCACAAATTGACATAACGACAAATATTCCTGTTCATAACTGTATCAATTAATAATCAGATTCACCGCACTGACAGGATTTCACGCTGAAGGCAGTGTCCCGAGTCATGTCCCGCTCCCAGGGTCTCAGAGGTCCCATTCCCACAAGGTAACTGCCCGGCAGGGCCATTGGCCGAAGTGCCGGTTCGTAGGGTCATATCTGTAGAGTCCCATAGGTTGAGGTCATTAGAAGTCGTGGGCCCGTTACCCGACAAAGAAAGTTCAAAGTCCCAACTTCCAATTTTGCAGCAGCATCCTGCGAAAATCCGGTAAGTTCCCGAACTGGCAAACTGCAGCTGACAGGCCACAGTGACCAGTACCAGTCTGAAGCCAACAAACATCTCACTTCAGCTTCTATTTATAGATGCTACAGTGGAGCATGACTTGTCAATCCGTATGTTGCGGAAGCTCTGCTGTTGCACTTGTGCGACCAAGCGGGTTGGACAGTCGGAAGGTTGATGAAGAAAACGGACGACCGGGCAGGAGGAAGACGGCGGCCATAGCTGTAGAGGAGAGAGAAATACTAGTGAGTGCATTCGGAACGAGAGAGAGAGAGAGAGAGAGAGAGAGAGAGAGAGAGAGAACATGAAGATACCTGGTCAATACGGTTCGGGGTTTGCGGCCATAGCCACCTGTAACTGGAACTCGATCCTTGTCTAATAATAAAAGTTCTGAAGAGTTCTCCCCTCAGTTCGGGCTAACTTGCCTCCTTGTTTTTTTGCGAATGCCCTTTGAGTGTTCAATGTCATGCAACTGTGATCTGAGGTGGAATTTGAGCTGGTTCATTGCACTGGTATCAGAGAGGGCTCTCGTTGCACCACGTGGGAGAAATTGGAGGCCGGCATTGATCCAGAACCGCAGGTGAGCTAGGGTTGATTGCGGAGAATGGGAATTGAGGAGCAGCATACCTGAAGTCTTCATCAAGCAACGACAAGCGGCATCAAGACTTAGAAGCCAATTTAGAAGTTAATAGAACGTGTGTAGGAGCGTTAGTCGATAGTGGATCAACCCATAGTTATATAGTAGCGGAAAAGGGCTAAAGAAGTTGCATCTTGGAATGAAAATTTGGCGATTGGATGAACTGGTAGTGTCCAAATTAGCCGACAATAGAGGGATAAAGGTAGAATATGTTGAAGCGGTGAGGGCATATTTCTGGTTGGAAGGGGGGAAGAACGTAGAGAAAGTTTTGAATTCACTGACTCTTTCAGTGGAGGATAGCCTACCCTTTGACTTGCTGCTAGGCACAGGTTGGGGGGAAGGCTGCGAAGGTGGACATCAAACTGGGCCGAGCACGAGTGCTGGCATCCCATCAGCGACGGAAGAAAGAAAAAGATTAGACTTTTCCATAAGTCTGGAGTCCAGTCCGTCCTTTCCTTTGTTGCATGAGTGCACCCGCGTTTGCCCAACACGTAGAGAAGGAGAAGGTCGCAGACCAAATGCTCGCGGTATATGTTAGACTGGTGAGTGAAGGTAAGGTAGAGGAAGAAGAGGTACACCCCAGATCAGTTCGCTGTTGAAGGAGTTCGCGGACATAGAAGAAGCCCCAAGTAGAGTAGTAGAAAGGGAAATTAAGCACCAGGTTGAGAGTGAGCCGGGAAGCAAGATCCCGAAGGGGCCGATTTACCGGATGTCTCCCCGCGAGCTAGAAGAATTGAGAAAACAATTGGATTGAGTTCATAAAAAAGGGGTGGATTAAGCCTAACTGGTCACCATACGATACACCAGTCTTGTTCGTCCCCAAGAAAGACGGCGAGTTGCGAATGTGTATTGACTACCGGGGACCAAATGTAATAACCATGAAAAATGTTGAACCACTACTGCACATAGACGATCTGTCATTTGGATTACCGATCCCCTGCAAAGTTCCAAAGGTGCATGAATGACCAGACTGGTTAGATCAGTAGTTTAGATAACATACGATCTCAGTAAGACTCTGGAGCAGCAATGGGAACATTTGCAGTTAGTACTGAATAAGTTGAGGGAAGCAAAGTTTAGACTGAATCCGAAGAAGTGCGAATGGGCCAAGCACTAAGTGTTGTATCTAGGACATGTAGTAGATGGAGACTGGGTGAGACCACAGGATGCAGCAGCAATTTGGGATTGGCCTACACCTCGCACTACTACCGAAAGTTTGTGAGAAACTTTACCACTATCGCTGCCCCCCTATGTAAGTTGCTAAAGAGAGAAACAGTCTAGCTATGGGATAAAGACTGCACCTCCGCGTTCGTGAAACTTAAAAAGTGTTTGATCAAGTACCTTTTTTTTTTTTTTTTTTTCAAATACAAAACCTCTTGGTTCTGGCTCCTGCCATTCTGGGGAGCAACAGTCCGGTTCCTATTCCCCCGGCAAGTCAAATATGAATACAATGAATACACGCACACGCTCCTCCCCATTATGGCTGAGAGGCCGGAGTGGACGGCATTGATTACTTCCCTAGGGAAGGATGTACCACCCCTCACCCCTGCCTAAGTTAGCCTGATTACTCTACCTTCCGATCCTCTGGTCTGCTAGCTCCTAGCTCTTCTCTGCTGAGTGCTGTCGGGAAAACCTGAATGCTAGAGTTGATGTCTGGGGCTGGCGTCAGGGGTTTGCTTAAAATTCGTTTCTACCCAGCTCAACCCGGGCATAACAAGGAACTTGTATGAGATTGCTTAATTCCTGAGTTCTGCGGGATTTATCTTCTAGCCTCCCTCTCTCTCGACTTTTGCTGTCAAGTACTCTAAACCCTGTCTGTACTGCGGTTTTTGCCCTTTGTCTTTTCTTAAAACCCCAAACCCTAGGCTTCCTGAGTTGTCTGTTGTACGTAGTTTGCTACGGGGGGTTTATTTTTTGTGGGCACTATGCTTTGTATCCTAACCCTTTTCCTATTTCCTGTCTGTTTTTGTCAGTTTCTCGGCTGTCAGATTTGCCTTAGTCGCTAACACTGTTGCCTAGGTCATTTATTTCCGTCTTAAACACTCGTGCTTTTTGTCGCGTCATTAGAGTACCTTTGGTGAAGTTCTAGGTCTTGTCTAGTTTCCTTTCCTCCATAGTGTACGTACTTGTTGTTTTGATTGCTAACTTACCCTATATCCTCTGTTTGTCTTGAATACGTACTTGTCTTGGGACTTGCTTCCCCGTTCCTGATATATCTGTCTCTGTCGAAAGTGGGGACCTGTGTTGCCGTACTCGTCTGGGCTGATTAGATCGGAAAGTTCCTGTTTTGGGTTTTTACATTAGTCTAACCTGAGAGTATGTTGTCTTCGAGGGTCTCGGGGATGCTCTTTACTGAGGGTTCTTGAGAATGGAGTCTTGGTAGGGATTCTTCCCATAATCGAAATCCTATACTTGAGCCTCGTATTAGCGCAACTTTGCCTTTTGCTAGGAATTTTTATTCGAAAGTGTGTTGATGTTCCTTGGCCTTATCGTCGTCCTCTTCCATCCTCCTTCGTACTTTGCGCCATAGGGTCCAGTATTCGGCTTCTATCTGTTGTTGGAGTAGTCCCCACGCTTCTTGTGTGTGCATTTTTTTTTTCTATTCTCTTGGCACCTTTTCCGCCATATTACCCATAGTATGGCTTTTCTAAGTATTCTGAAGAAGTTGGATTCTAGCGGTTTCCAGCTTTCTGGACTGTTGTAAAACCTAGGAGTAGGAGTGTGGTGTTGATTGTGAGAGTTGTGCATGTTACTGTATTCCATAGATTTTCTGCCTTTTGCCATAGTGGTTTTATTCTAGGACACTGTAGGAAACAATGGTATAAGTTTCCTAATTGACCCTCATTGCAGTTGGCACATAGTTCTTTCAGCGGACTTCTGTCTTCTTTTTTTCTTCGTACGTTTAGCCATTGGTTCAGTGGGACTGCTAGGTAAAGGATTAGCCACTGTAGGCTTCTAATTTTGGGCGGGTTAATAGATGCTATTTTGTTCCATGGTATTGGGTCTAGTGCATCCGGTTCCACACCTAGGTGTCTTTTCCATCGTTCTGCTATTATTGGGTCCGGGTTTGTGGAACGGCGTCTCAGCCTATAGCCTAATCTGGTTGTGTATTGTAACAGATTGAATCTGGTGCTAATTCCTAGGGTTCCTTGCTTTAGGTTTTGTAATGGAGTTTGGGGGCGGTAGATGGTTAGCTCGTCGTTTTCTATTACTCTTATCTTCCTTAGGTAATCCTCCCAGACCAAAACTTGTGCTGTTTGTTTTTTGTGGATCTTGCTGTGGTCTGAGCCTAGTTCTTCTATTTCGTGCATAGTAAATATGTACAGTTATGATTGTCCTCTTCTCTACCCCAGTATGCTAGAGCGTGGTTTTGTAGGGGTTCGTTCAATAGGATCGCCCAGTCTCCCGTGGTCCATTGTCTGTCCTTTTTTAGTGTCGGTACCCATTCTTGTGGTATGGCTGCTATGATTTCTTGTAGGTTTTGATTTAGTCTGTGGCAGCCTTTGAGCTGCTGTCTGAGTTCCATTCTTCGGTATTGTCATCCCAGATATGCTTGATCTGCCATATTCCTTTTTCCAGCCATACTTCCCATTTTGTGTCTTTTGAGGTCGGTGTGAATGGGCTTCCATCTTCTTTTGGTATCCATTGATTACAGAATAGGGGTTGTCATAGTATTTCCTCTTTATTGCAAGGTTTCCTGATTTTAGCTGGGAAGATCTCCCTCCAATCCCGAAGGATCCCCTTCCAGAAACCCAACTGTGACTCATTTCTTGAGTGCCTTGTTGTGATTCTCTCCTTTCATTGACCATGATTTGCTCATTACCCACAGGGAGCCTTCCATGTTGGCTGGGGTGTTATATATTGGTAGTTGTTGTATCTCGTCGAGGGCTAAAGTTCTCCAGGGTATGCTAGGTCTAGTGATGAGCTTTAGGACCCACTTAGTTTGCAGGGCTTTTATTTGGGTTGTTGGGTCTAGGACTCCTAGCCCCCCCTGTACCTTTTTCCTCGTGACGTACTGCCAAGCGACTTTTATGAAGTGTTGTCTGGAAGCATCACCTGTCCACAAGTAGGTTGTGGCTTTCCTTCTTAGGTTTCTCAATGTTGAGTGGTCTGGTGTCCAGAAGGCTGCCACATACCACATCATGGCGAAAATGGAAGAGTTTAGTATTAGTGCTCTTCCATGCAGTGAAGTGTGTATTTTGCCCCAGTTACTTAATTTGTTTGTCATCTTGGCTAGGAGGCTAGGGGACATTATCGTCTCTGCTCCATGTTCTGTCACTTGGATCCCTAGGACTCTCAAAGGGTCCTGTGTCGGACCCAGTCATGCCGTCTGAAGTGTTTGGAGGAGGGTCACTGCTCCCATCCGTTAACCACCATCCTATTGTTTTTTGCCAATTGATTCGCATTTGAGAGGCTAATTGATATGCGTGCATGGCTCTAGTGAGAGCTTCAAATGAGGAATTTGATGCTCTTATGAGTACAGTCAAGTCGTCTGCGAACATGATCGTGGGTGGTATGTGGTGTGGTCTGTTAGGGTCTTCTGATGGGTTTGTGAGCCGTTGTATGGATGGGTCTTTCCTGAGGAACGAGGCTATTGCCTCCATAATAAATAAGAATATTGGAGCTGCTAGTGGGTCTCCTTGCCTTACAGATCTAGTCATCTTGTAGAGATTGGATATGCGGCAGTTCACTTGAACTGCTCCGTGTGCATCATTGTATAGAACTCTGACCCATTTCCTGAAGTTTGGACCTATGCCCATTTTTTCCATACATTGCTAGAGGAAGTCCCAGTTAACTTGGTCATAAGCATTCTCGAAGTCAAAGAAGAGGATTGCTGCATTCAATCTCTTGTCCTTAATGTATCTTACAAATTCAGCTAGCATCATTACATTGTCTAATATGAATCTACCGGGGATGAATCCTGTTTGATCTATATGGAAACAACATTTGGTAATTTTCCTTATTTTATTTGCTAGGAGCTTAGCTAGGATCTTGTATGCTACTGTTAGAAGTGTGATGGGTCGGTAATTTTTTATGTTTGCGGGGTCCCCTTTCTTATATAGTAGAGTGACTATTCCGGTGCTGAGATATTTTTCCTAGGCCGTCAGATGTCCATGCTGTTCTTATGAAGTTGCAGTATTCATCCCCTAATAGTTCCCAGTATCTTTGCCAAAATTCTTTTGACAGTCCATCTTGGCCCAGGGTCTTTCCAGGTTTCATTGAATCTAAGGCTTTTTTAATCTCTTCATTTGTAATGGGTGCGTCTAGTTTTTCTGCTAGTGACACTGGGATTGTTTTGGCCAGGTGTTTGCAAAATTTTTCTCTTGCTCGTATCACTTGACCTGGAGTGGGTTGTTCTGTCTTAGAGGTATAGAGATTTTTATAGAAGGATTCTGTTATTGAAAGCATCTTCCTTGGATCTGCAGTGAGGCCATCTTGCCCTCTTAGTTGGTGAATGGCGGAGTTCCTTCCTCTAGCTTTGATTTTTTGAAAGAAAAACTTCGTCATTCTTTCTCCTTCCTCTCACTCTCTAATTCTTGCTCTTAGTCTCATTCCCTTTGCTTTCCATGAGTTCCAGTTGCCCAATTCTTCTCTTGCCTTAGTGAGTCTTCATATAAAGTTTGGCCTGGGTTACTCATAAGGTTTCTTTCTGCCACTTGGACTGCTGCTTCTAATTTTTGTATGTGCTGGTTCCTTTTGGCTGCCAATTTCCTGGAGGCTATGGATGTTGCTTTGGATAGGTTGGCTACTATGCTCGGGAAGTCTGCTCTTCCTTTTTCTGATTCTATGCATGCACTAGCTATTGCTTCTTTCATTTGTGGGGTGTTTAGGATGGAGTTACTGATTTTGAAGAAGAATGGGTCTTTTTGTACTCTGGGGTCAAAAAGCAAATTAATGAAGATTGGGCTATGGTCTAATCCGTTGTTGTATGGAATTTTGCCTATTCCTACCTTGTGAATTGCTCCTCTAAGAGATTCGGGTACTAAATAATAGTCTATTGTTGAACTTGTTATGTGTTGTGATCTATTTCTTTTTCTGAAGGTGAATCTTTTCATTTCTGGGTGGAATGTTCTGAGGGGTTCTATCAAGTGTCTTTCCAGGATGAGTGCGTTCATCTCTTGAGTTTCGCTTAACGGGGTTTCCTCTCTATTCGTTTGTTGTGATGAGATCCGATATTTTGATATGTCAAGTACCGTGTTCCAATCGCCTACTAGTAGATGGTGCTTCTATGGGTCACAGTGCCTTCACACCTTGCAGAGATATCTTGTATGAAATCTCTTCTCTGAGCTGAGTCATTGGGTGCGTAGACATTAATTAGTTGAAAGATTTCTTTTTTGTATGTGAAGTGAATTTCTATCCATCTTCCCTTTTCTGTATCCGTTTGACACTCGAGGATATTGATTCGGTTGGCTGCTCTCGAGTTTTCGTTCCAGAGGATGGTTGTACCCGCTAAGCCTGTTCTTGGAGACGGGGCCCATTGGCTTGCTTTCACGTGTTTCAGTCTTGATTGTATTTTGTTAATCGTTGCTAGATGTTCTGCTGAGTTAGTTAGGTGAGTTTCTTGTATGCATATTATGTTTGGTGGGCTTCTTGAAAACCAATTGAGGTAGTTGGTTATGTTGTCCCATTTTTCTTCATTTGATAAGATTGTTGCTAACCCGTTGACGTTCCATGACATCACCGTTAATTCGGGCTCACTTTGCTTAAACCACTAGTACCTCCGCTAGTGTTGGGAAATTAGGGAAAACTGGCAGTTTTTCCAAACTCCTGAAAATTTGGAGGCCAGGCCCGACGACGGCTGCCATTGATAAATCTGACCGCGTTTCGTTTCGGCCATCCGAAAAGGTCGGAGGCCCACCCGAGGCCCGCTATTTTCCCACGCGGCAAAGGTACTAGTGGTTTAAGGGTGAAGTGTCTAAAATGGCCTGGTTGTGTGGTCCGAGTTATATGGTTTGGTGATGTTATGGATGGTCAGCTATGGGACTAACCTTGTCTTCCTCCTTGGAAATTGATTAGTTGGGGGAGGAGCCGAAGGGCTCTGAGTTGTGGATTCTCACCACCCGGGCACCCGTTTCCAGGGCCTGAGCTAGGTGTTCTTGCTTGTCTGCGAAGAGTCCATATCCCTCTGCCAGTGATGCTGCAACCGCTGCTCTTTCTGTTGGGATGTCTCCGCCTAAGGCCGTAGGAGTACTGAACCATGTAGGGTACGAGATAACTGATCATCAGATCCCCTGTTGGAGCAATCCACTCCTCTCTCCAATCCCCCCATGGTCCCAGGATATGGGCGCTCATGGGAGCATCTACTGAGATGTTGATTGTCAGGGCCTTTTTGCTCGGTTTGGCCAGTGCTATGAGGGCCCAAGATTTGTTAATTGCCACTTCCCAATTCCCATACTCGGTGTTTCATCTGTAGGGGATTATAGCCCTTTTCCTGCATCCTCTTTTGGCTTCAAGCTTGGCAGTTGTGAAGGTTTCTGCATTTTGTCCCGCTGCCAGCTTTTGCAGATTGATTGCCATATCAAATGTTTCCCTGTTTTGGTCTTTTAGCACGGAGATTTGTGCTTTGAGGATCTCCTTTTGTCTGTTGAGATCTTCCTTCTCATCTAGAGGCATGTTCTCTACATCTTCCTGGGTCTCTTTGTCCTGGGTGTTTGCTATTGGGATCGATTGTGCTTTCCTTCTCCCCTCTTTGTGCCTTTTGCTCGGATTTTGGGAGTCTGCGTCATTGTAGGATTTGGGCCAGGTGTATCTGTTTGGTGTGTGGATTCCTTGGTTTGCTGCCTCCTCTAGTTTGGCTCCATAGCGTTCTGCAAAAAAATATGACAATTCTTGTTCCTTTTCTAGGATTTCGTATTGATTGTCTGTAGGGAACAAATTGTTCAACGTTTGCTGTGTCGGGTTGAAGTTTTGCAAGTTGAATGTGTTTTTTTTGTGCAACTCTGATTTCAAATTCAATTTCCCTTTCTCTTTCCAAACCCTTGACATATTCGGAAAACCAATTGAGTGAGTCTTCCTGGTTTCCCCCCCCTGTTCCATCTGTTGCATCTTGATCCCTTCCCGTGTGCGAATCTCCCTCTGCGGAGTCTTGCGACATGTTGTCTCTCGTTCTGCCTTCATCATCTTCTTCTTCTTCTCCCCCCTCGCCCTGTTCACCTCTACCATCTGGGATGTCTGTTTCATCGCCCTCTTTCATCATTTCTTCTCCTTCTTTGTCGCTGTCTTCTTCAGTCCTCGGTGATTTGGGTGCTTGAGATGAGGAATTCCATTGCTTTTTGGCCTAGTGATTTGGAGGCCGAATCGGTTGTCGAGGACTGTGAACCTTCTGGTGAGTTGTCTGATGGTTGCGTTTGTGTTCCCACTAGTGGAATTGTTTGGTCGTGCGATTGTCCTCTTGGGATGGGCTCGTTCCCCGGGCTCACGGGGCTTGTTGGTTTATGTGGCATGGACCCTTTCCCTAGTGCCTCTGCATATGAGATTGCCATGTTGTTCCGACAATATGATGCGTTGTTGTGGTTCAGTGTTGCTCGTTAACCAGGGTATTTGTCTGGAGAAAATCAGTGTGCGGTTGGCCTGATTGGTAAGCAGTGTGGGGGTTGTCCCCCTGATTTGGCCAGCGTTCACCCACCCCTCTTGGGAATCGTTTGCCAATGAAGGATACGAACAAAAGGAGGCTTAAAGAAATGGAGGAAAGAATCAATAAATAATTAAATTACAATAATAAATGAATAAATAATTAATGTAAGTTCTTCTCTGATAGGATGATCATCCGTACTTCTTATAGGGAGTACTTGTTTAACGGGCTAGACAAGATAAAAAAAGTCTTGCTCGAGTCTTTCCCCAAAATTGCGATATGGGACTACCAACCTATAAAAAATAAGTAATGATGACGTTGTGTATGATGTCCGTCAAATCATGAATAATAATTAATGTCTATTTTATTCTAACCTTTTTAGCCCAAACAATTAATTGTTTTCGGAGTTGACACTGTGAGGAGTTATGCAGTGTGTGTTTCAACGAGTAGGGCAATTGTGTTATTTGATTTCCCTATTGTGCTCGTGTTTACTTGCCTGCAGAGTGGGGGGGAAACGTATCTGTGTTCTAAGCGGGGAGAAGGAGACTGCTTCGGCGCTGATCTGTGCACTGAACTATGAAAAAAAAGGGGGGACCCTATGAGTTGGTGGGTGTGTGAGGATTCTGTGTTGTGAACGGCTGGGCTAGGCGGTGATAGAAATTCAAACGGGTGTGGGAGGGAGGTTGGCGGATGGAAGAGGAGAGTGGGGGTGGGCGAGGGAGGCAGCTTGGGTGAAGTAACTAGGGTAAAGGGGCGGAGAGAGGATGAGGGGGTGGGGTTGGGGTTGGGGTTGGCTGTCAGAGGGGCTTTCAGGTGGGGGTCGACGTGTATGTAGGTGTGGGTGGGCTGTGCGAGGAACGGGGATGGGGTGGGATGGTGAGGAGTATGTGTCGCGGTGTGATGATTGCGGTACTTGTGTCAGGTAGTGGGTGGACGGTGAGCAAGTTTCACGAGTCCTAGTACTGTGGTAGGGCCGTCGTATTTTACGCGCTGTTTTTGTTTGCCCTGTACCGACTTGGCCTAATCTGTATAGTCTCCTCGTTTGTGCTAGATTGTGTATCTTCGGTTCTTTGCATCAACTCCTGTGTAGTTTCGTACAGTCTTGTCTGTTTGTGCCTAGTGTCTGTGTAGGGAGACCGAGTAGAGGTGTGATGCTACAGTGATACGCGCACTGTTCCAAGTTTCACAACTCAGGATAATCTGTCGGTTTTAGTTACTAAAAAAGGAGAGAATGATCACCTTTGCTCGTTCCTTTGTCCGTTCTCCCTTTTGGAGAGGGTGTGACTGGACGTGTCACTACTCTGAATGCTGGCTGATGATGGCTCCTTGGCGTCGATTCTTGGACCGTGCATAAGCGTTGTTGATCCTCTTGTCCTTTCTTCGTTTGGGTGTCGTTGTGGGATGTAGGGAACAATCTTACCTCGTGACCTCTTCGAGTTTGGTTTGGACTTGTCGTGACGCTCCTCCGATTCCGCTCGAGAAGTCTTCCTCCACTATTCCTCTTCGGTTCTCACCTTTAATTCTACGTTCCGTACCTCTTTTGGTTCTTCCTCCTTGTTTGTCCCTTCCTTGCCCGGAGTTCTAAGCCTTAACCTTTCCCTCTCTTTCCCTAACTGCCCCACCTTCTCGCCTCTCGTCTCTTCCTTCCTCGTACCCTCCAGTCCTCGAGTTCTTCCTCCGCACCTCAGTCTCACGTGATAAAGCCGTGATGCCACACCCAATGCCTGCCACGTGGCGACTAGTTGTTCTCCCTTTCACTATGTCACCATTAGGAACGAGTTTGAAAGTGGTGTGTGACGGCGCAAGCGTGTGAAAGCGCTGGCTTGCAGGCGAGCGGAGCAGTTTCCCGCGAGGGCTAACGCACATTAGCGCTGTTGTTGGCGCTTACCAGAACGGCGCCGACGCTCCGAACTCCGGCATTCACCACTGTTTGATCAAGTACCCTACTTCATCCCTGATTCCCTTTTATCATGACTCTAGATGGGAGTCGGTATGGCATAGGCGCAGTCCTACAATAGAACGACAGGAACGGTTCTAGGCCCGTAAAATTTATGTCTAGATGACTGCCAGGCAAGAAAGTAGCCGCATGGATGTATGAGAGAGAGCTATTTGCATTGAGAGAAGCTCTAGCTCACTTGCGACACTATTTACCAGGAGGGCACTTAAAAGTCTACTTGGATCATGAGGCCTTGGAAGGGCTTTCCTTATCAAGAGACTTTAGTGCTTTACTCGTTCGGTGAGTAGACTTTTGCAAATATCCTGTGAGTAATCCGTGTGATGCATCTGCCCAGGTAGCGAACTTAGCAGACATCCGGTCCTGCGCCTTCAACCCGCGCAGATCAAACAGCCTGCCTTTGTCAATACCAAGTATGTGCCTTGTCACACTGCCTCCCTTCCTTTTCCAACTCCTTGTTCCACCAAGGACGTCTGCTACTCCACCACCACGTATGGAGCGAGCAGCTCGGCTATGGCTGCTGCTCTCGCTCTTTCTCTCTCACCTTGCTGCTATTGTGCAACTTCCTCAAGCAGCTGCTTGCGTAGCGCAGCCCCATTGCCTGAATGCCTGAATGTGTAATCTAGGCGCCCTACAATCTTTTGTACTGGCTGGAGAGGCCGAGGAGGCTCTGCCCAGGCTGCGCCCCGTGCCAGTTTCCTGCTCCCTGGGCCCTTCCAGAATGTGCGCGAGGCCCAGCATCTTCAACTAACTCGTGGGCTGGGCCTACCGTTAGTTGAAGATGCTGCACACCTACAGAAACTAACCAAGGCCCCCACTCAGCTCACATTCGCCTGAACTCAGGCCAAGCCTTTTTTTTTGCAGGCCTGCCTTCACTTAGGGCACTCAGGGAGTTTTCCACTCTAGGCCCTTAGTATGAGAAGCTGTTGCAGAAGGTTGTCAAGCACATCAGGAAATCTCAGGAGGCTATGATTGTCTCTGAGAACAAACACAGACGACAGTCCACATTTCAGGTTGGGGAACGTGTCTGGAAGAAGGCCTGCGAACTAGGACAGGAATTCGGGATCTATAGAAAGCTAATGCCTCAGTACTTCTGCCCTTGGGAAGTCCTGGATATTGTGGGTAGTGACTTGAATGGACCCTCGTATCTGATGAGAATCACTGGTCACCTGCACACTTACCTTGTATTTCACGCTTCCAAGCTTGCACCTTTCGCTGAGACTGACAAGTTCCTGTCAAGAAGGTCAACGCTGCCCCCAACCATGGATGGCCAAGTGGACATCGACAACATCCTGGAACACAGAGATCTGCCTGTACCCAAGCCTGTAGGCAGGGGAAGACCGTTGAAACCTACCGGGGAGTGCCGGGTCAGATTCAGACATCATATGGATCCAGAGGAAGATCGTTGGTTCACGAAAGAGGAGCTGATAAAGACAGCACCTCGAGTGGTTGCAGAGTATGACCGAAAAATGAAGGGGAAAGCACCTGCGTTAGAGCATCTCAGCGGACTTTCGAAGCTAAGGGGGATGGAATGCGAGGATTGAGTCCTCACTTCGCCGCTAGACCGCGGCCTCCAGTTGCCTCAAGGGGGGCCCTAGTGTGTGGAGCACCCGCCCTAAGTGAAGGCGGGCCTGATTTTGACAACGGACCACATTTCGGCCAAATTTGTCAATTGCCTGTGGTTGGGCGCTAGACAGTTACCAGGCGCCAGTTGGTTCCAAATGCCCTGCTCGTGAAGATTGGAATCTTCGCAGAAGCTTCCAGACTCCTAGAAGCTTCGACGAGGAAGCAGGCCTCTCGGCCTATCAGAATGCAGGGAACACGTCACAGACCACGTGGGGTGGTTGGGCGCAATCTTGAAGTTGCGGGCCTAGACAACTATCTGAATGGGCCTGGGCGCAATCACTTTGGGCCAACTTGAAGCTACTGGGCACACGCACACAAGGCCCAAGCAGCCAGATGCTGGGCTGCACTTTCCATAAAGGAAAGTGCCCTGCCCGGCCAATGCACATTCTGGTTGGCAAGCAAATGTGGCAGCGTTGCTGCTTTGCCGTGCAAGCGTCGAGGACACTCGCTCCAGCCAGGGCGCTGCTGCAGCGGGCGCTAGGCGGCCATAGCCGGGCTGCTAGGCGCAGAGGGGGTGTTGGCGATGGTGGTCTTCAGGTGTCGGGGATGCACACTGTGGGTAGTCGAGGGGTGAGGTGAAGAGAGAGAGATACGTACCTGGTGTACGCTGAAAGTCTGCATGGGCGACGTCATCACATACATTGGTCTCCAGCCTCAAAGTGAATCTTGTTGGATGAACGTAGTGTAGGCTAGAGTAGGCTGAGTAGGATAGGCTGGGCATTGAGGAAGAGAGACATTGGATACTATGTTGATGCAGCGAGAGAGTGTCAACAAGGACATTTGAGTTCATTGCGTTGCTCTTATTTGGTTGTATCTCGGTGCATTGTGTTTCTCTGCTTGGCTCTCGACTATCTGGGCTACTTCGTGATTTTGCAATTTGGATTTCTTTATATCGCTCTTACTCAACACATGAAGATAACAAATGGCAGGAAAAGAGGAAGACCAGGTTCGCAAAAGAAGTAAAACTGAAAAGCTACGAAGGTAGCCGCGATCTGCAAGCGGTCTACATGAAGATCAGAAGTGGAAGGGGGGAAAGAGGAACAGCAGGAGGCGGCGAAAGAGGAGGAGCAGCAGAAAGAGAAGGTACGAAATATTTACCTTCTTTCTACAGCCAAAAAGGTCTACATTCGAAAATACTTTGCCGACTCCTCCATGGAGTCCGTTCAGTCGTTAACGATCATCACATGCCCTTCCTCTCATATGCGACCACCTCTCCCTCCCTCTCTCTCTCTCTCTCTCTCTCTCTCTCTCTCTCTCTCTCTCTCTCTCTCTCTCTCTCTCTCTCTCTCTCTCTCTCAAGCGCTCAACTTTGTCGTTTGTCTATTGTTCCTTCGCCGTTGAATCCATTCCCTTCCTTTCGCCTGTTCGATTGCACATTTCAATCCGTACCCTTGATCCAACCACCCGATCTTCCCCCCACCAATCCACCTTGGCATTCTTTCTCCTACACTTCATCGGTCCCTACATCCTCACTGTGAGTGGTCGATATTCCGACCTTCTCCTCCTCTCGATTCCACATCCGGATCGGCCTCCTCCCAATCTGTGCTGCTCATCCCCTTCTTCACAAACTTGGTCCCCAACTCACATCCTCCTCCCATGCTTTAGGACCCTCCTCAATGTCCTCCCCCTCTACAACCACCGTAACGCCGACACACTTACCTTGCATGCTCCTCACCCTATCTCAGCAACTCTCCTTCTGCTTCCTCCGTCGCCGCATATCCCATTACCCTCTCATGCTCCTGATCCCACATCCTCACCGCCCCCCTTCGTCCTTCTGCTACTCCAGCCCCTCAGATTTCCATGGTGACCTTGTCCCTGCCTGACCACGCACCTGACCTCCCCCTAGTGTTCCTTCTCCCCCTGCCTCTTCACATTCACGGCATGATCCCAGGGTACGCCTTCCAATAGCGACGGCGCAGAATCCTGTCCCTCTTGCAAATTGGCACCCCCACAAAAATGGAGTTGTAGCCCTAAATGACTGGACGGACAGGAGGAAGGAAAGATGTAGGGAGGGAGGGAGAGGGGGGGGAAAGGATGTACAGAGGGAGGGGGGCAGAGACAGGAGAGAGAGAGGGTGAACTTCGCCACAATGGGCGAACCTACCTTTTTTGTTTGGCGTCGAGTGTGAACGGACCTCTTCACACACAACACCGCTGAGGGGGGTAGAGAGAGACAATCTTCCCCCCACCCTCTACGCGCCTCTCAATGCACATCGCCGCTGTGAGAGAGAGAGAGAGAGAGAGAGAGAGAGAGAGAGAGAGAGAGAGAGAGAGAGAGAGAGANACAGCATGAAGCACACGTCAAGATGTCAATTGAAGTGAGGAACTGTAAAAGGGTAGATGACATGGGATGGTGCACATCCAACATCAACCTCTGAGAGAGAGAGAGAGAGAGAGAGAGAGAGAGAGAGAGAGAGAGAGAGAGACTCTTCCCTCCCTATATGCGCCTCTCAATGCACAACACCTCTGAGAGAGAGAGAGAGAGAGAGAGAGAGAGAGAGAGAGAGAGAGAGATCTGCCATGGTGACGGCTGTTTGAACGCAGCCGGACGACGGCGCATTCGAACAGCCGCCGCCATCTACCCGCCTTTCCTCTTTGGCCATGTCGCGCCCCGCCTAGTGCAGTTGGTGCACCCATGAACTGTTGAAATGCAGACCAAAGTTCGAATCCATATGCAATCAGAGCGGACGAACAAACGTGCGGCCTCGAAGCGCCACTCACCAAACGGGCCTGGCTCCACTACTTACCAACTGTCCAGAATGAGAATGAACCTTCCTGAAGTTTTGGGAAAGTATACCGCCTTATTTTTTGCCTTGCGTGCATGTGGTGAGTAGTGGAGTGAGGCCAAATGTAAGAGGTGGACCTCGCGCGCCACTCAACTTCCCGAAGAAGAAAAAAAGAGTAAAATTGTTGGTCTCAGTCTGATATATTTCTGTGTTCTAGCATAAGGTTCATTCTCATTTTGCACACAGAAAGGAACGCGAACGACAAACGAAAAGGGCTGAACCAAACGGCCCCGCGCCAGTCAACAAACGTTTAAAATGAGAATGAACCTTCCCAGTGAATAGCAAAAGCTACACTGACGCGATTTTTCTCCTTGGATATCTGGTCCGTGGCGGCACGGCCCATCATTATGTTGCTTTCCCTTTTTCTTTCAGGCCGTTAGAATCCTCGTCTGCAGCTTGTACTTTCCAATTGCCAACGCATTCTCGGTTGTGTTTCCAGCACACCGTTGATAGATGCCGCAAAACACGCATCTTATCTGACGGCCGATCTCACAGATGGGCATAATCCGGTTGGGACAGGTTGTAATGTAGCGTTACACCCGACCGGAAGAACTTTAATAGAAGGTAGTAGATTAGCACAGGCCTGCGTGTGCACAGTCACAAAGAGTTCAGATGCAGATACCATACGGCAATGTAATCAAGTGCAGAAAACCGTCCGCCATGTCACAAAGAGTTTGAATGGAGATACAATGCAATCAAGTGCAGAAAACTGTCCGCAGTGGTTGCACATGGTTTGCACCCAATACCATCTCCCTCCTTCCCTCTCCTATTGATTGTTTCCTCCAAAGAAAGCAACCTGAGATCGTATTTTCTTTCTCTCTCTCTCTCTCTCTCTCTCTCTCTCTCTCTCTCTCTCTCTCTCTCTCTC
>BFEA01000052.1:1781382-1801058 GCA_003427395.1 Chara braunii
CGTGGAAGCATGTGCCAAAAGGTCCTTAGCGTTTGTGTTCTTTGAAGCGTTGGGAGGGCATACGATTTTCTCAGTAGAGTAGAGGTTGGCATCCGCTTGTTCTGCAGAGGGAGAAAGCTGACGCGGGCCACCTCTTTTCCCTCTCCTTCCTTCTCCTCCTCCTCCTCATCATCATCATCATTATCTTCCTCCTCTTCCTGCTCTTCTTGCTCTCCTTGTGCTCTATTGCTGCTGCTGCTATTGCAGATATTACAGCTACTGCACCTATACTGCTGCTGCTACTTCTGTTTCTGCGTCTGCCTCTTCTCTCCTCTTTGATTCCTGGTCAGGTTAGTTTTGACACTGGTCTGGACATCACAGTTTTTCTTGTGCTGTGAGTTTGACACCATTGTGGATATTGCTTTTTTTTTTTCTTCTTCACATGTGGTTGGTTATCTGGTCCAGAGGTCAACAGTTGTGCTCTGTCTTACTGGAGCAGCGAGAATGGTTAAAACTTAAAAGGCGTTGAAGAATGCGAAAGAACAATTACTCGTAGGAGGGTTGGTCTAGTATTGTATACAAGGGAGAGTTGGTGGTGAAGTAAAAGTCAAAATAACAATCGGTAAGAGGGGTAGAGATGGTGTCTGTGCTAGCCCAAGAGCGCCTTCTTGGCTCAGTGCTGGGTGGTACTCTGGGGGCATCGGTGCACGTCTACTTGCAGCGTCAGATACGGCGATCGACAGCCTCAGCGGTGGAGTCTATGGCACAGTTTCAAAAGGATGTGGTCCCAGTGAAAGCCACGGTCGAACTGCCGCCACTGCTGTTTGGAGAGCAGCTTAAAATGGCAAGCGTCCGGAACTGGAACCGTCTCCTGGACACGGTTGCCAGACCCATGGTTAGACTGCTGAGCAAGAAAGGATTTTGAAACCGCACACGCTCAGAGAATTGTTGTGGAGTCTCTGTGGCACAGTTTACGAAGGATGCTGCGCGAAAAAGAATTGTGAGGTGGTGCACTGTCCTACCGGTATGCGCCTTCGAAGAAGCAGAGCGCAGGTTGGTGCCCTGGAAACGGTTACTCGACTCATCGTTAGACCGCTGAGCAAGATTGTCAAGTCGTACACGTTCACAGGATTGTGGTGGAGTCTCTGTGGCACAGTTTACGAAGGATGTGGTCCATGCGAAAGCCACAGTTGACCCATGGTGAGAGACTGCTGAGCGAAAAAGAATTGGGAGGTAGTACACTTGCTACCTGTGCACACCCTCAAAGAAGCGCGCAGGTCGGTGCAGGGCTACCGTCTTCACCCGAATAGAACCCCCTGTCATTGTCACCATATCTAGACGGAAAGCTGCGCTAAATAAGCGAAAGCCACGGCCGACCCATGGTGAGACTGCTGAGCGAAAAGGAATTGTGAAGTAGTACACACTTTCAAAGAAGCAGCGCAGGTCGGTGGAGGGCGGGCTACTGTCTTTCACACGAAAAGAACTCCCTGTCATTATTGCCGTATCTAGACGGAAAGCTGCACTAAAAAGTACGGCAATAATGACCAGGTGTTCTATTTGGCGACGGTAGTTAGCTGTATTTCAAAGAGGACTTGCACACCAGCAGATGAATCAACGACCGTCTTCACTGGAATAGAACGCCCGGTCATTATGGCTGCGTCTGAATTGAAAGTTCCCCCGAATACAGCTATAATGACTGTACGTTGTAGTCGGGTGAAGATGGTAGGCCTTTCGAAGTGGTGGTGTCGGCTGCATCTGAACTGAAATTTGCCCTGAATACGGCTATAATGACTGTACATTGTATTCAGGTGAAGAAGGTAGGCCTTCGAAGTGGTGGTTTCGCCCCATCTCGAGATGGAGAGCAACCTAGTGAAACGGTTTTCACCTTTTGCAGTAGCAGATGCAGACCCCAGGGCTCGATCCCTAGCCCTTACCCTACCGGTGTACAGTATCTGTGTCGACCCCAAGGATGGAACCCACGACCTGTGTATTTGTAACAGTTAGTAGACTGTCGTAGGGTCCGTAGGTAGCAGGGGTTCGATCTGTAGATCTGTAGAATAGAAGTCTTAGCGAGTTCCAGAAGTCTTAGCTGTAGTCCTAGAAGGTCAGCAAGTGGGCAAGTGGGCAAGTGGTGAGTCAAGTGGTGGACTAACTGCAGTGCAATTGCAGTACGACCTCAGTAGGTTAGCAGTGAGTCCCCAGTCAGTCAGCGGTAAGGTCCAGTCAGTCCCAGTCTGGTCCAGCAAGTACCACGAGGGACTGTGAGCACCATGGGTCGATGGAAAAGGGCAGACCAACGAACTTCAGAAGTATAAATCAAGAGGCAGCGCCCAGGCATTCATTCATTCCTGCGTGAGCCATGCGGAAGCGCTGCCACAGCGACTTGTGCAAGGAGGTTTGCAGTGATGCCCGAGGTCGAAGTGGGCCGAGAGAAGGAGCGTAGCATAGCGATAGGGTAGTCGCGGCCATAGCCGCCATAGCTAGAGTTAGGGTGTAGTGTGTGTGTGTATGTGTGAGTGTTCAGAGAGTTGCATGTGGGATATCCAGGGTGATCCTGTGTGTGCGAACAGAGAGTTGTTTGGGCGCTGAGACGCCATAGCCATTGGAAGTGAACTCTTATCTGGGTTGCCATATCTCTGAGTTTTGAGTGGGCGCATGTTGCCAGTTTGCTGCACTACTGTTTGCATACATGTAAAGTGTGAATGAAAGCAAGTCTGATTGCATTGTTATCGGAGCTGGTACCCGCTATTCCATGCGCGCTGTCGTGTGCAGGGAGGAGATGCGCCATAGTTGAGGTGGCCGCCGGGAGTAGTAGTCCGCCATAGCGGACCTGGAGGGTGGAGAAGCCGCCGCGCACCTGCAAGAGAAGACCATGGTGAAGAGAGAGAGAGAGAGAGAGAGAGAGAGAGAGAGAGAGAGAGAGAGAGAGAGAGAGAGAGAGAGATGAGCGATACAACTTTGGCTGTTACATACCTGTGAAGTTGCCGTGCAGTCCCATGAAGAAGAAGATTGCGGCCATAGCCGCGGAGCTCCACCACGGGGTAACGAAGGAGGGAAGAGGGACAGCGAGTAGGAGACCGAGCAAAGAGAGGGAAGCCATAGCCGAGGAGGAGGAAGGAGAGATGAACAAAAAAAAAAAAAAAAAAAAAAAAAAAAAACAAGAGAAAGAAGACAGCAGGGTGAAAGGAGGCGAGGAAGGTGAAGGGAAGAAGAAGGTTGGTGAGGGAAAGTGAAGCCGGCAGCCATAGCCGACTGGAGAAGTTGACCGGAGGTGTTGACTGGCGTTGACCGGGGTTGAAAGGGGGTTGACCGCAGCGTTGACCAAGTCCGCTGACCGCGAGTTGACCAAGCTGGAGCCGGTATAATCTCACCAAGCCTTCAGCCTATCCCTCGCCCTATGAATGTGCACATACCCTGTGGTACTTGCTGAGTCCAGTCTGTCTGTCTCTTCTGTCCAGGTGATAGTACTCTGTGGATGAAGGATAGGGCCTTGTTGACCAAACCCCTGCCGGACCAAGTAGGGCTGAAGACTGTGTTTGACGACTCGACTGTCCCGGAGGCCTAACCCTCCCAAGGACCCGTACTGACTGGCGGGATGCTCGGTGTGGCACGGTAGGCCCAAAATCCGAGTTGTGGGCTGCACAACAGGCCGTCTAAGTATTGAGAGACCTGCTGATCGCGTCGTCCTGTTTGCGACGTTAAATAATTCGTGAGGAGTTACGGGGGATTTCCTTAAATGCCTCCTGATCAGCAACAGGTCTAGTAGTGACAGCCATAGTGTAGGTCTAGGCTAGAGATCCTAGTTGGGAGGGTCCCTGTCCGGATTCTGTGAGTCTTTAGATTGAGTTAGTAGGTTTGTCAGTCAGGGGTCAGAGTCTAAGTGGTGAGGTTTGAAACCGCTAATCCGGTTGTGCACTTATCACCATGGTTGACACCCAGAGGGGGAAGAGCACTAGCCCCTATACCCAGGAACAACAAGAGAAGATGGCCGCCTTAGTAAGAGAGAATAAGGAGAGGAAGAGCTCCGGAAACAGACGAAGTTGAAGGCAATCGCATAGGAGCAGGCGGCGAAGATGAAGAAGTTAGAAGAAGAGATGGAGGAGAAGAAGAAGGCTGCCGAAGAAGAAGCGACAGCAGAAGCAGAAGAGGAGAGGAAACGCAGGGAAGTTAAAGGAGAGAGTAGTGGCACGGCGAATGAGGACGCCGCAATGAAGAAGAAAATCAATGAGTGGATTGCTAATTTATCGTTGGGGGAAGATGAGGCGGCACAGTTCTATGTGCCACAGGATGAGAGGGATGCGTTTAGCCAGTGAGCTAGCAGCAATCAACCAAGATTAGTTGTCCCTTACTCTCCTCTTTATTTTGGCCCAGGCTGGCATCCTGTCCTTCAACTCTTCTGCCACGCCTGTGAGGGACGTGCCTAGAGAGACGCTAACACAAGCAGTCTCTGGACAGCTAGCTAGGCACGGGCCTGCAACCTCTGCCATAGGCTCATGTGGTTTGGGAGTTTTCTGTCCGCGCGCACTCGCTTCCCCACATGGCCTTGAAGTAGGGGCATTTGCGACCCCTACTGGCGGCTGCCTTTTGACTGCTGAGCAGCCCATCGGGCCTGTCTATACTTAGGACAAAATTTAATTACATGGGCCGGGTCACCACAAAACACGCACTGACCCAAGTCCACTCGTTCCTGCCATATGCACTGGTCCAAGCACAAATCTTCCTAGGGCCTGCCCTGTGGCAAGCCTGGGTGCCATCCTCCTTGAGGTGGCCTTCCACCTCGTCGCTGCGGGGACCGACAAGAACCGTGACTATTTGGCGGGGGACCTTGACCCCTACCTCCCACTTGGCGGTTCCCTAGTCTGCCAACCCCCTGTGCGCCCGGTCCTCGGCCTCCCGTGGCCTGGCCCCTTTGGCCCTGGCCTCGTCCTCGACCTTGCGGCCTCCCTCCAGCCGCGACAGCAACGTAGGACCTCCCCTGCCCCACACTATTGTCCTCATCTTCGAGGCCCCACTCGATTTGACTATATGGGACCTCGTCTGTACCACCTTCCTCTAAAGTAAGGATCATATGATCCTTGGCCCTGACTTGGCCAGAGATGGTACGACCTTTCCACTTTTTCCCCTTATCCAAGTCCTTATGCCAGAAAGTGGAAACTGGCATGAACTTTGACTCGAACAGGACCACCTCTCTACTCAGCACATCGTATGTGATGTCGGCCTGTTGAGACTTGTCAAAGAAATGCCCACGCAGGGGCTCTGGCATGGCACGATAAAACAATTGGACCAACTGGGGCTCAGTGACCCCGTGGTCTGGGATGGCTACCAAGTCGTCCATGACGCCCTTGAGTGCTCTTGCACTCCTCCACTGTCGTGAGTGGATGGTCTGTAGCTTATCAGAGGCTTTAACGCCTTTCGTTGGGTCAACAAATCTCTCCCTGAGGAGTTTGAAGAATTGAGGAAGGGGGGTGATCTTAGAATATGCAACCAGGTTGTTCTTCATCTTTGAGGGCCTGGAAGGCGACGAGGACTTGTTCCTCATTCCGGATGTGTTGTAAATATACGTCACTATTGACACTGGCCTCCCAGTTATCAAAGTTCTCCTCCTCCTTCCCGCCGTATGCGTTTGGGAACTTAAGTTTGACGGGTTCTTTACGAGGTCTGGCCTCGCTCTCGACAGCGGCTACCGCTTTGGCACCCTCAATGGCGCCCTCACAAAACTTCCCCACGTTGTCTCTCAGTCGCCTAACTTCCCCTCCAACGTGGGTGACCATATCGTGCGCAAAGTCTCGTTTACCTAACCGCATGGCACTCAGGGCCATATCTTGACCCCAGCTAGCTTGGCGCTCCTCCATCCAAGTTGCGCTCAACACTTCTAAATATCCCAGCATCTTGTCCATCTTGGCAGAGATGTCTACTTGCGCCTGCACCTCCTGCCTGCAATCTCTCACCTTCGCCACCTCCGCGGTCAACCTATTAACTTCGTCCCTCCTTCTCTTCTTTTCCCTCTTCATCCTCAGTTTCCACTCCAACTTTTTCTCCTCCTCCACTTCTTGTCGTTCCTGAGGGTCCTTGATTGCTGCTAGCTCACTGGCTACCGCATCCCTCTCATCCAGTGGCAAATAGAATTGTGCCTCTTCATCTTCCCCCAACGATAAATTAACAATCCACTCACTGATTTTCTTCTCCATTGGGGCGTCCTCGTTCGTCGTGCCACTACTCTCTCCTTTAACTTCCCTGTGTTTCCTCTCCTCTTCTGCTTCTGCTGCCGCTTCTTCTTCGGCAGCCTTCTTCTTCTCCTCCATCTCTTCTTCTAACTTCTTCATCTTCGCCGCCTGCTCCTATGCGATTGCCTTCAACTTCGCCTGTTTCAGGAGCTTTTTCCTCTCCTTATTCTCTCTTACTAAGGCGGCTATCTTCTCTTGTTGTTCCTGGGTATAGGGGTTAGTGCTCTTCCCACTCCGGGTGTCAACCATGGTGATAAGTGCACAACCGGATTAGCGGTTTCAAACCTCACCACTTAGACTCTAACCCCTGACTCACAAACCTACTGACTCAACGCAAAGACTCACAGAATCCGGACAGGGACCCTGCCAACTAGGATCTCTAGCCTAGACCTACACTATGGTTGTCACTACTAGACCTGTTGCTGATCAGGAGACATTTGAGGAAATCCCCCGTAACTCCTCAGGAATTATTTAATGCCACAAACAGGATGACGCGATCAGCAGGTCTCTCAATACTTAGACGGCCTGTTGTGCAGCCTACAACTCGGATTTTGGGCCTACAGTGCCACACCGAGCAGCCCGCCGGTCAGTACCGGTCCTTGGGAGGGTTAGGCCTCCGGGATAGTCGAGTCGTCAGACACAGTCTTTAGCCCTACTCAGCTCGTGTGGGTTTGGTCAACAAGGCCCTATCCTTCATCCACAGAGTACTATCACCTGGACAAAAGAGACTCGATGAAGAAAGAAGAGACAGACACACTGGACTCAACAAGTACCACAGGGTATGTGCACATCCATAGGGCGAGGGATAGGCTAAAGACTTGGCGAGATTATACCGGCTCCAGCTTGGTCAACTTGCGGTCAGCGGTTTTGGTCAACGCCTTGGTCAACGCTGCGGTCAACCCCCGGTTAACTGGCTAATGCATCCCTCTCCTTCAACTCTTCTGCCACGCCTCCTAACGGTCAGACAGAACAGATGAACAAGATCCTGCAGCAAGTTTTGCGCATATATATTAGACCGGATCAAGTCAATTGGGACGAGATGTTGCCCAAGGTAGCCAACACATACAACAACAACGTGCATTTGTCTACCTGTCGGACTCCCAACGAGTTGCACACGTCCTTTAGACCCCGCAAACCGTTTGAGGAACTTACCCAGGATCAGGTTCACAGGCTACCGCCCGGAACCAGGGAGTTTGCGATACAGCACGAGAGAGAGCTACAGTTGTTGAAAACCTCAGGAAGGCCCAACATAGAATGATATAACAGGCAAACAAGCACCGTCGCCCATCTCAATTTCAAGTAGGCGACTTAGTCTGGGTCAAGTCTAAAGAGTTTGCACCTGAGGAGAACATCTCGCAGAAGTTACTGCCTGCATATAGAGGACCGTAGCCGGTTCTAGAAGTCAAGGGCGGAGAGTATGGACCGTCCTACGCTATAGAGATTCCAGCACACCTCCACACCTACCCTGTGTTCCATGCTTCAAAGTTGTTACCGTGTGTCACAAGTCAACAGTTCCCTTCAAGAAGATCCATGATCCCTCCGGATACGGATGGCAGATATGACATTGACGACATTGTACATGAAGATGTGTTTACGACAGGAGGTAGAGGTCGTCCACAAAAACAGTATAAGGTCCGATTTGCTTATCAGGAACCGGGAGACGACCGCTGGTTTACTAGAACAGAACTTCTAGAAACAGCTCCCGACATAGTCAGAGCCTATCAGCGTGATAGGAAGGGTAAAGGTCCTGCCTTGGACTAAGATATTCTCGGAGGACCTCGAATTTAGGCAACGGGAGTGAAATGGTTTTCACCTTTTGCAGTAGCAGATGCATAACCCCAAGGCTCGATCCCTAGCCCTTACCCTACCGGTGTACAGTATCTGTGTCGACCCCAAGGATTGAACCCACGACCTGTGTATTTGTATCAGTTAGTAGACTGTCGTAGGGTCCGTAGGTAGCAGGGGTTGTAGATCTGTAGAATAGAAGTCTTAGCGAGTTCCAGAAGTCTTAGTTGTAGTCCTTCTAGAAGGTCAGCAAGTGGGCAAGTGGGTAAGTGGTGAGTTAAGTGGTGGATTAACTGCATTGCAATTGCAGTACGACCTCAGTAGGTTAGCAGTGAGTCCCCATTCAGTCAGCGGTAAGGTCCAGTCAGTCCCAGTCCGATCCAGCAAGTACCACGAGGGACTGTGAGCATCATGGGCCGATGGAAAAGGGCAGACCAACGAATTTCAGAAGTATAAATCAAGAGGCAGCGCCCAGCCATTCATTCATTCCTGCGTGAGCCATGCGGAAGCGCTGCCACAGCGACTTGTGCAAGGAGGTTTGCAGTGACGCCCGAGGTCGAAGTGGGCAGAGAGAAGGAGCGTAGCATAGCGATAGGGTAGTCGCGGCCATAGCCGCCATAGCTAGAGTTAGCGTGTAGTGTGTGTGTGTATGTGTGAGTGTTCAGAGAGTTGCGTGTGGGATATCCAGGGTGATCCGATGTGTGCGAACAGAGAGTTGTTTGGGCGCTGAGACGCCATAGCCATTGGAAGTGAACTCTTATCTGGGTTGCCATATCTCTGAGTTTTGAGTGGGNTGTGTGCGAACAGAGAGTTGTTTGGGCGCTGAGACGCCATAGCCATTGGAAGTGAACTCTTATCTGGGTTGCCATATCTCTGAGTTTTGAGTGGGCGCATGTTGCCAGTTTGCTGCGCTACTGTTTGGATGCATGTAAAGTGTGAATGAAAGCAAGTCTGATTGCACCTAGAATGACAATCATCGGCAATCATTCACAATCATCGGCAATCATCCACAATCATCGGCAATCATCCACAATCATCGGCAATCATCTGCAACCAGAGCCTGCCTGCTCCTCCAGACGGGTACGGGGGTCATGATGAGAGTGCTGAGAGCATTCATGGACTGTGAATTAGTTCACCTTCAAGGTGCAGAAGCTCAGTAACTGTACTTGGGGCAGCTTGCAGGCCAGATACAGCTGGGTGGCTATATATTATGAAGGCACTTGCTCAGCAGTTGAATCATCAACTGTTGTCCTCACCCGAATACAGCGCCCGGTCATTATAGTTGTACTTGGGGCAGTTTGCAGTCCAGATACAGCAATCATGGCCAGGCGTTGTATTTGGGTGAAGACGGTAGGGTAGTCCTTTCGGCAATGGCTGATACTAAGCCTGGTCATCCAACGAACTTGCGCCTTTGTATGTGTATGTGTGTGTGCATTTGAAGGAGAGGGGGACTTGTACCAGCAGAAAGGATTCTAGTCCTTTCGGCTATAGAAGAAATAACGTCTTCTATGGCAGTTGTTGAATCGAGTCCTTTGAACTCCTTTCCGTACAGAATGGCCGGAGGTCGTTTTTTTTTTTTTTTTCAATGGCGGAAGTTACATCCATTATCCAACAAAATTGTAAAGTTGGCGGAAGTTACGTCCGTTATCTGATGAAATTGTAAAGTTGGTATGTTTCAAGGTGTAGTTTTTTTTTTTTTTTTCTGGGGTATTCAGTCAGATATGACACTGATAGGAACAGATACTACACTTGATCTTAGCCGAAGGGGTGAGAAAGGTATCAACTTTCAAGGTGTAGTTTTCGTTCGATGATGATGAGATATTAATTTGCATACAAGATTCGTTTGTGAACGGCAACAGCAGCGCGAGTTGGATTTGTGTTTCCATTAACAATTCTGTCGTTTGCCATCTCTCCATTCTTGATTGATTGTTCTCTCTGTGTCTTTTGACTTTTTTTTTCCCCCCTGACTTATTGACTGCCCCTTGGAAGGATTGTAATTGGCGGTTTGAAAGGTTTTGACTTCAAGCTTGCTTCATGATGATGTAGTTGGCAGGGGTGCCTGCCAATGTGCAACAACTCAGCCATGGTCAAGTTAGGTGACCATGGTCCAGTTAGGTGCATGCTATGTCTGTGAATACCCGCCCTTGTAAATTCACTCAGGCCACTACCCTCAGAGGAGGGCTTTTTTTTTTCCTTTTTTTTCTTTTGGTTTTAGGAAAGGGTGAGGAATATGGTCCATTAGGAATTTAGGATATATTATAGTGAGATGACAAGCTCAACACCTGAAGAGAACATTCGGCAGGAGTGCTTTGATTGCACCTGAAGGGTATTATAGTGAGGTGACAAACATGACACCATGATGAAATGTTTTTTTTTTTTTTTTTTTTTTTTTTTTTTTTTTTTTTTTGACGGATCATTTTGATGCAGGGCGTGTTGCCCCGCATCTCTGCACACTTACACAAACACGCACAATCAGTTTTATGTTTGTCTGTTTTCCTGTTGTTGTCCATCCTCCCCCTGATCTTTTTCCAAGTGTTTTTGCTTGCCCAAACTGAGCACCCTTAAGTGGTGCCAAACAGTCGGTGGTTCCTCATTTGGAGTGCCTACTGCACTCTTATGGGGGCCGCTCAGTTCGGGTTGTCTGTGTTGCCTGTAGGTGATGACGGATGCTCGTCGGAGTGTTTCCCTGGCTCAGTGGGTGGTGGGAACCAACAGTCTGTGGGGTTCACCCGTGATGTGAGTAGGTGATGTGCTGCTTTGCTCCGTGTTGAATGTGTGGACGGCCTCGTCTGCCCTCCGCCACTGCCTTGCTGCCCGTCCCGCTTGCCTCGCAGGTCGTTCTCTGCAAGCTGCTGTCTTCGCTGTGTGGTGTGGCTGGGTTGTGGTGTTGCCTTGCGCTTCGCTGCTCCGCTGCCTCGCTGCCCTTCCGCTGGGCGTGCCTTCCGTGACCTTTGCCTGGGTGCCATGTAGTTCGGTTGTCGTGTTGGCGTTGCCTTGTGCTTCACAGCATGGTTGCTCTACTGCGTGTCCGCTCGCCCTGTTGTCCCTTGCGGTGTGGTTGTCTTGGTGGTGTTGCCTGGTGCTTCACTGCTTGGTTGCCGTGCTGCGAGACCCGCGTGCCAATTCTTTCCTTGCAGTCGTCTTTGGCGTTGTGCAGCCGTGTTGCCTCTACTGCGTTGCCTGGTGCTCCGCAGGGTTGCTGCCCGCTGCTATGTTCCACTTGGGGACAGTCTGCCTTCAACAAGGGTCAAAGGGTGCATGACCCAAACCATCAATATGGGCATTCCGCAGATTGTCGAGGGTTCAGCCTCCTGATGAGTCGGTGCAATTTCGACGAAACAATTTTGTCATCATCATTTTTTTTTTTTTGGTCTTCTGATTTACTTGGGACTTGTATTTTTTTCGGTTTGTCTGCCTTCGTGTGCTTGTGTGCCTGTTTCGTGTTTTTGCATGTTGTCTGCCCTCCCGCCTCCCTTGCTCTTCAGCCTTTGCCTTGATGCCCTTTTGCTTGCTTTGCTCTTATGTTTTCCTTGTCTATCTGGTCTTGGCATCCTTTGGGACTTTGCCTGCTGGTGTGTTTGCGCGTTGTCTGCCCTCCCGCCTTCCCCGTGCCCTCTAGCCGGTGTATCTTTAGTATCTATGTTGTGGGCACTCGGCGTCTTTTGCTTGTGAGTGCACTTGACTGCGAAGCGTTGAAACGCATCTTAGGGAGGTCATGTTGAGTCTAGTCCCCAGGGAAAATCATGTCTTGGTGTGAAGTTGTTTGAGTATGGCTGGAGGAAACATCTTGGGAACTTTACCCTGATTAGTGACGATGGATCGGAGTGCGTATTTGTTACATGCTGAAGCGTCCACAGTATGTGTTCACACACATCATCACGCACACACACACACACACACACACACACACACACACACACACACACAATCAGTTGTATGTTTGTCTGTTTTTCTGTTGTTGCGTGTCCTCCCCCTAATCTTTTCTAAGTGTTTTTGCTTGTCCAAACTGAGCACCCTTAAGTAGTGCCAAACAGTCGGTGGTTCCTCGTTTGGAGTGCCTACTCACTCTTATGGGGGCCGCTCAGTTCGGGATGTTTGTGTTGCCTGTAGGTGATGATGGATGCTCGCCGGAGTGATTTCTTGGCTCAGTGGGTGGTGGGAACCAACAGTCTGTAGGGTTCAATCGTGATGTGAGTAGGTCATGCGCTGCTTTGCTCCATGTTGGATGTGTAGACTGCCTCGTCTGCGCACCACCGCCGCCTTGCTGCCTGTCCCGCTTGCTTTGCATGTTGTTCTCTGCAAGTTGTTGTGTTCGCTGTGTGGTGTGGCTGTGTTGTCGGTGTTGCCTTACGCTTCGCTGCTCCGCTGCCTTGATGCCCATCCGCTGGCTGTGCCTTCCGTGTTTCCGCATTGCATGTCATGTCTTTCCTTGTTGTCGTTTTTGGCGTTGTGCAGCCGTGTTGCCTCTACTGTGCTGCCTGGTGCTCCACAAGGTCGCCGCCCGCTGCTATATTCCGCTTGGGGACAGTCTGCCTTCAACAAGGGTCAAAGGGTTCATGACCCAAACCATCTAACACGGAGATTCCCGCGGATTGTCGAGGGTTCAGCCTCCTGATCAGTCGATGCAACTCCGACGAAACAGTCTGTCATCATCAATTTTTATTTTTTTCGCTCTTTGGTTTTTCAACATAGTACTTATACTATGTGCCCTTTCCCGTTGCTTTTTTTGTGTTGTTTGTCTGCCCACCCGCCTCCCCCACTTCCTCCACCTTATATGCCCTGCAACTGCTTGTTGTCCAATGCCTTGTTGTCTCACCAATGTTCGCCCTACTGTGTTTTTTTGGTTTTTCAACATAGTACTTGTACTATGTGCCTTTTCCCTTGCTTTTTTGTGTTGTTTGTTTGCCCACCCACCTCCCCCATTTCCTCCACCCTATGTGCCTTGCAACTGCTTGTTGTCCAATGCCTTGTTGTCTCACCATTGTTCGCCATATTGTGTTTTCCGTTAGTGGCCTTCGCATGACATTCCATGGGCATCTCTGACAGGCGCAAGAGAACATCTCGGCTAGAAGGAGTAAAGTGCATTGGTGATCGAGTCGGTTTTGTCTATAAATTTGATAGTCAAGAATATCAGATTTTGTATGGGTTTGGTGAAACGTACTAGTGTCGTTCCCAGCTATCTGGGTTGTTCTAACTTGCATATTGCTTGTTTGTTGCTATTCACACACACAAACACACACACACACACACACATGTGCGCGAACGTGTGTATGTGTGTATGGGCGCACACACGCACAGACACACACACGCACACATGCATGGTGGGGGGGGGGTATTGGGGGGGGAGGGATGTTGGGGAGAAGTTGGGGGGTGGTGACGAGTTTGGAGGAGGTTGGGGAGGGGTGGGATGGGGTTAAGGTGGTGAGGATTTTTTTATTTTTTTCAGTTTAATCGCGCAGGGGTCATGCGCCAAGTGTCAGAACCCCCGCACACCTTTTGAGTTAAACCAAAAATGGTGGGAGACCACGTTTAACGGGAATTCAACGGGGGTTTGGGGGATTTAACGGGTTTCAACCGCAATTAAACTGGACTTCCCCCCCCATTGAAAAAACTCTCAGCAAGGGACAGTAACCTTCATCTTCTCCCTCTTCTCTTCACCATCGCGATGTTTCCCTTTTCCTTTTCGGTCTTCTCTTTTTTTTCCATCATCCCCATCACCCGGTTAGTATGGTTTGTCGATCGTTTGCATCACAACTCTCTCAACCTTCCCTGGATTGTTTCCCTTCCTCTCTCAACCTTTTCCTTTCATCAAACTACTCCTTTTTTCGAGCTACCAATCTCACCTGGAGAGTACTCTCATTTTCCGCACTCAATGACAGTCTCTCCTCAGGATCGACAACTTTCAAGGAGGCTTCAAATTCAGCCTTCTCCTTCTCAGTCCCATCCATCGATTGTTTTTCCGTATATATGAATTGTTGCAGTCAGTCGTGGGAATCTCCTTGCAGCAGAGGGATATGGAAAGGTTGTCAATTGTTGTCCCCTTCCTTTACATTGCACATCCCTCTCATCCTACTCTTTCTTCTCTTTCTCCTTCAAAAACTTACTATATTCCTTCTTCGATTTTCTTTGCTTCCGCCTCTATCTTCTTCTTTATTTCTTCCTCCCATCTTATTTTTCCCCTCTTTTTTTTTTAGCTTTTTATCTCTCATTTTTCTTTCTATGTGCCTTCAATTTGGCAACTATACATGTCTGCTCCTTTGATGTATATGGTTGCGTTGTTTGTTTTAGTCGGAACTTAGTAGTAGTATGCATCCTAACGATCCGATGGAAACCAAGCCTTAAAAGGAAACGTATCAGCGACCCCCAGAGTACAGTCAATATAGGGTAGTGATTTATAGTGAGAGTCGGCATGGTTGGTAAGTTTATTTCGCCTCCTCACCACGTAGACCTACTCCCTCAATTATGTTAATCCTAACCTAGATCGAGGTCTTACTAGTCTACTTCGCTTCCCATAACTGTCACTACCACTCCCCTGCAAAGGCGATGACCAACGAGCAATTTAAGGTCTGCCAGTAAATGGACCTCAAGTATTTTTTAACGACGCAATTTGGATGTTGTGGCCACCAAATACAAGATTGCCCTCGAGACCTACAACTCCTCATTGCGTCATCTCTGGTCAAGTCGCATGCTGGTTTGTACCTGTTTTAGGGTAGCCGGGTTGTTTTACGAGAGCTCGCCGTTTATGTTCATGTGTCCTACTTAATGGGTGATCCCCTTGTTGTTGAGCTCTAGTAAACGACCTTCAATCCTTCAATTGTTGTCACATGGTTCGATTATGCGGCGGTCAGTACAGGTCTTAGGGTTAGACAAGTTGTTTTATGAGTGTTTGCCGCTTATGCCCGCATGCCGTACGTAGCGTGTCGTCATCCAGCTAATGGATCATTTAAACCTGCACACAACTTAAGACTTAAGTCGAGTGGGCACATTGAATTGACAAAATGTGACCGTTGACAACAAGAAGACTAACCGACTTGCAGCATTGTTACCAAGAAGTGGAAATTACCAAACATAAAAAAAAATCAACTGCAAAATTCAACAAGAGTCAAGGCATAATGGGCCATTGCACTTAATGTTTCGTAGTGATGCTCCTCACGAGCAGATACGCTCCTCTCGCAGTCGTTTGCTTGTTCTCCTTTGACCCTCACCTTTGGTCAAGCCTCAATCATCTCCTTGACAGCCTTATGCCTTGCCAACGCCAAATTTTCCTGCGGATGTAGCAGGTTCCAGCTCCGATACCAATGCTATGATCTGCTCAAATTCACAATCCACACATGGACAATAAGAGTTCACAAGAAAATTTACGCCAAGTTTTTATATGGAAATAATAAATTAGCGCAACTTAGGGAACTTAGGGGGAGAGAAAGTGAGCGAGCGAGTTAAAGAGAGAAAGAGAGAGAAAAAAAAGAGAGAGAGAGAGAGAGTTCCCGCGTTGCACGGAGGGTAGCTGCAATCTCTCTCTCTCTCTCTCTCTCTCTCTCTCTCTCTCTCTCTCTCTTTCTCTCTCTCTCTCTCTCTCTCTGCGCAACTTTAGATATGGCAGGGCAGGAGTGAATAATTTCGGACTCTGGAACCAGACATGGGGTTGTCTACAGCCTGAAATGCTTTCAATAGCATAACAAAAAGGGGAACAGCCACATCTGAAACCATAGTCCACGTTTGGTTTCATCACCTTATGTGAAGGTAAGCACTTGTATCCTTTTGTGTTTATGTACCTCTTCCAGTAAAATGAGGTAGTGCCATGGGTGTATTGACTGAGCCAAATTTTTATAATATTTGGCATTATTTGTTTTTTGCTTTTTTTTTTATAGGACAACGACTATCAAATATCTTCGTCAAGATAACCGACCATTGGTAATTCATATTTATGTAATTTTTGAAGATTCGAACTCGGGTTTGCAATTCAAGAACTCGTGGTGTACAAACTGAGTTAGACTCTTTGATAGCTATACTATTTTTTTTGCTTAGTGCTTGACTTGCGCGAGTTTTTTTTTAAACAATCAAAGTGATTTTTATCGAATACTAGCCAAGCATTGTATATTTATTTTTTTTACAATTTATCAATTTATGCATGTCATTCTTGCGCAGGGGTCATGCTAATCTTCCTTCTCTATATCATTCTAATTTTAACGGATGTCTCGAAGGACACTTAGTAAAGTTGTTTTTGAATTTTTTTTCACATTTCACATGTAGTTTGTATTGCATTAATTTTCTTAAACCACCGGTTCTCCTATCGTAAAAAAACCACAGGGGTACCGGTAGTGCCGCTTCACGACGGGTACCGGTAGTACAATGTGGAAAATCGGGCCGACCTCAAAAATGAGATTCGCGGAAAATAATTTGAAATAAACTGAATCGGCGGAGCGAATATTTCATGGTGAAAATGATTTTTTTTTTTTCTGATATTTTTTCCCGAAAGATCACGACCTAATCTACGGACCCTCAAATTTTCAAACATTTTGGTGATTGTTTTTTTAGCACAAAAAATCGGGAAAGTTGCTGCTTGAAAAATGGCGGGATTTGACCCATCGGCCCCTCCGTACAACCCGGCGCCTTCGTACAGTCGTCGCCCCTCCGTACAACCCGGCCCTAACTCACAAGGACTAGGGGTTTTCGGCGGCGACTATGAATCTGACATCGATCATAATAGGTGTCACACGACAAATATTTTTTTGCATGAAACTAATATTGGGCAACAAATCTGATACCGCTATACCCATACAATAAGCATTCCTATGACAAGTTCAAAGAATGCAACCACTACATACCTCGTTGAAATCTTCAGTCAAAATTAATTGCTTCGTTTTTGTATGAACAAAATATTGTTATGCATTTTCTTGTTTTTCTACTGTCCATAGTGCACTGTCATCTGTTGTTGTTGTTTTTTTCTTAAGTGTTTTTTTGACAATCTAGTTACAGGTATACAACTCGTATGCACGTTACGTTTGCGGAAGAATCATATATATAACTATATCGTAGGCTTATGTATTTCCTCGTGCTTATGAAAAAAACAAGGTTTAGACATAAGTTTATGCTTCAGCTTAAGTTTGGGTGGATGCTTTTGACTATATCTGAGCTTTTATTTGTGCTTGTTTTTATCTGCGTCACACAACGAATGTTTGCACGCCCCTTTGCGTTCGTCTAAACGGCTCGCGAACGTGTTCAGGCGAACATATTTTATTTTTATAAAAAAAAAAGTAAAACAAAATTTATGTTTTGAATTCTTAACTTACGTTTGACTAAGAATTTGAATATGAATCCATGACAAAAGTTGCTTGTATTGGTGTTTTATATGACTTTTTTTTTTTCGGATTCTTTTTAGATTTTTTTTTTTACTATTCACATTCACCTGCGAACGTGAACACGTTGCTACGCAGGTTTTTACATTTGAATTCAGGTTTGAATTACTATTGAGCATGCAGCTAACATTGATTATAGTTGAACTTACATATCGTTATGGGTTTGTAATCAGTTTTGGGTTTCTTATAAGCATATACATGTGCATATTGTTAAATCCATTAGTTGACTTAGATGTGAGCTTGTTGTTTCAGTGAATGGTTGACTCTCATGACATATTCAAAATATGATTTTTCCCTCTATTTTTGTAATTGCAGTCATATATATTTAAGTACATGCTATTGTAGAAAGATCTTTACTTGTAAAAAAAAAAAACAAAAAAAACTCAACTTGATCCCTTGCCGCTCAATCCCTAGTTTGTACAGCCCATGCTGAAGCTCGGTTCATAATTTTTCCTAAGGTGATTCTAATTGATATCCCCTAGTTGTTGTTAAATATAGACCCAACTTCACAATTTTTTTTGAAGGTGATTGCAATGAGATTCAAGAAGTTTGATACAACTCATATGCAAATTACGCTTGCGTCATGATGAAAGTTCTGACCTAATTTTTGGCTTACGTTTTGCTTTGCGCTTATGGTTAAGCCTTGGTTTGGACAAAACATTATGTTTTTTGGTAGTCTTGTAGTCAGACCAATGCTTTTGCCCATTCTCGAACAATTTATTTGTGCTTGTTTTAACATGTCATTAACTTAATTTTGAGTTTATGGTCTATGTTGACTATAGTGATCTTCCAGATCAGTATAGGATTGCAACTATTATCGACCTTACGCATAAATGTGTGTCTTTATCGAATTTACTAGTAAGTCTGTACTTGCGTGTATGGGAATACACGCTTGGTTGGAGGTTGAAAATTCGAAGTGACTACCGGAACCGGAGGAACGAGAACTTCAAATTTCATGCGGTAAGGGTCCCTGAGGTACTTGGGTCGGGCATGACATCGAAAAGAGTCTGGGTTATCAAGCTGCGGCGGCCCCAGGCCCAGTCTAAGGCCCTACCGGCCTTAGACCGAGGTGCAAGAATGAAAGAAAAGTTTGTTGGGGACCTCCGACGCAACAAGTTCATTTGGCGAAAAAATCGCTACAAAGGTTTCGCCGCAAGTAACTTTTACCAATAATCCTAGTCCCTTTATGTTTCTCTTTAAAAACAAACAAATAAAATCAGTATACCTTATATCGAAATGTGCAATATCAGTTCGGACCGCGCCGGGAAGAACACCAGACCGATACTGAAGCCAACCCTGATCGGTTTTTGACTTGATGAGATGATCTGCCAAAGTTATTATTCCTAGCCTATATGACCGAAGAGATTTTTACTCCGCCACCTTCGAGGCGGAGTGTCCCTATTGACAAAAGAGTAGGAAAAAAAACACATACCATTTGACGTATGGATTAATCTTTTATATCCCGAATGCCCACCTCCTTTTCTAAGCCCCTCGTCATTTTCTGTTTTCTTTTTGTTTAAACCACATGTCCCCCCGCTGTTGAAAACCCTCGGACGACCTGTATGTCGAGGTCGCTGTTTTTTGGTCGGACGACCGGTTTTTCGCGGCCTACCGAGTCCCATCCCAACATGTCGTTTCGAATGTGGGACCCGGTAGGGCCGATAGTAAGGAATGACGTCGTTGCAGTACGATGTCCGTGTTCACGAATCCGGACAAACGAACAGAATAATTGTTTTTTTTTTTTTTATTTTGCTTTTGTTTTTTTGGTATGTGTTTGCATATTTTTTCGGAGTGTTTTCACTTTCGTTCTGCAATGTTTTTTTTTTAATTTATTTATTCTCAATTTTTTCGTGCCGCCGGTTTACCGCGGCTGAAACGACGCGGTGGTTTTGTGCAAGCCACGTTGCTTCGCGACTACCGCCACTACACAGCGAGATGGGGCGCGACGGTACTGGGTCATCGTGCGCATCTATCTTCCCATGTGTCACGTCGCGGTTGGTTGACGTCCAGCGGGATCGTCACATCGTGGGAAGGTGTTGACGTATGCATGTCGCGACGACATGCATATCTATACAGAACGATTGCTCTATTTTTCTCTCTCTCTGGAGAGAGAGAGAAGACAGATAGACATAAAACGATTGTTGTCGCCATCGTCGATGTCTTACGAGGTTGGAGTTAGACGACAGGCGTCTATCTCTCTGTCACCTCCGGCATCGGCGATAGCGACATGCGGTGAGTCAAATAGACACACCACTTCGACAGGGTGTTCGACAACCCCAACCCCACCCTCCCCATCTTCCACCACCTCCTACCTCCCCTTACGCCGTTGTAT
>BFEA01000052.1:1810737-1830942 GCA_003427395.1 Chara braunii
AGAGAGAGAGAGAGAGAGAGAGAGAGAGAGAGAGAGAGAGAGAGAGAGAGAGAGGAAGGCCACATCGCCGCACTGCTCGGCGGCCTCGCAGACGTACAACGCCCCCAACCACATCGCACACAGAAATTCACGCTCTGGGAAACGAGGCGGCAAGGACGGCGAACGGAAACAACACAGCAAGGAGGCAGGGTCCGGTTAGGGGGCTCGTGGCGATGGCGGACATGACTGTCACAACCCTGATTACAGGTGAAATTGAGCGGACATCGAAAACCCACACGACTACACAGAGGAGACGTGTTTCCACATCGTCGTCTCATATATATATATATCTATAGTACCAGGACAATGGTAACAATAAATAAAAAAAAAATACAAAAAAAAGAAAAGGCGCGCGGCGACGGATTTTTTGGATCTGTTTTCGTTTTTGTTTTTCGCATTTTCATTGCGGCCCTTCAATTCCCGCCACAGCGCGAAAGTCTAGTACAGATTGTCGGCGGCCCAATAACTGGACCAGCCGACCGTTTTGCTGCCGCTCGATGAAACCCCGCCGTCGGCCGCCCTCTACACCGTGGGGCCTTGGTGCAGTACCCAAGGACTTTGCGAGATCGGTGAGTTGGGGCGGACGACCTCCGAAAAACGCTCCCCTAACTCACCGGTACCAGGGGATTTCGATGGCGGGGGGACCTGTGGTTTAAGTTCCCAAGTCGTGCGAGAGAACGGGATAAACAGTCTGCATTGGGCTTGATCGTCCTCTCTCCGTGGGAAACATCCAAGGCGGGGGTTTGTATGCTTTTGGAGCCGGCCCTGTTATCGATTGGGAGTGGACCCGATTTGTCGAGGGTGATACTTTGCCAACTGGGTGGTGACGGCGCAACCTTTGAGATCCGAGTCTTCGGGCTCGGACGAGGGGAAGGAGTATCAACGGACCACTTCCTAGAGGGTTGGGCGCGTGACGGCTCAGAGTGGGCCAACCCTCTCCGAGTCCTGGGCAACGTGGGTTGGCCCACTCTGCCACCCTCTAAAATAATATGCCTTCATCTGTACCCTAATAAATAAGGCCTGAACAGCCGTCCACAGATGCAATTTTCCCTACTAAAAAAGGCCTGAACGGCCGTCCACAGGGAAAACAAAAGCCCTTCATTTTTCCCAAAAAAAACAAAAGTAAAAAAAAGTCCTTCATTTGTCAATCAAATAAGTAAGATGCTACCTTCCCAGTCCCACAGCGTCTACGGAACGGGCGTCGCTGCACTACTGTCGAAAATGAATCATCCCCTAGAACATGGAAAGATACATCGCCATATATTTTGTCGTTTGTGCATGTGGAGAGTAGTGCAGCGACGCTCGAAGAGCGGGGCACAACCCCCCTGCAGAAACGCTGTAACGGAACAGTAGAAGCCTCGCCTACACAAAAAATGTTCGACTGCACGTTCGCGCACGGAGCGGCCAGATGCATCCATTCCTATGAATAGTAACGGATGCATCTGGCCTCTTCGAACGGACATGCACTCGTACTTCTCTCTCGTTTCGACAGTGGTGTCGCGTGGCCCTAACGGTAGATAGATGGAAACGTTGGAGGGGGTCCCTGGTCAAAGTTGGGGGCTCGACAAATCTGCCGGTCTGGAGGCGCGAAATCCATTTCAATTTCAATTTCAATTTCAATTGCAGAGATTTTCAAAATATGTGGCATTAAGCCGGAACTCGACTACTGCTACGCTCGTCCTGCCTATTGGGAAAGGAGAGGAAGGGCATTCTAACTTCACTTCTGGACGTAATTGCAGCCAGATGCATCCAGGTCTGGCTACAAATGGGGCCAGGTACTTAAGGAATAGTTAGTGCTACAGTAGTGTGAGTGCGCTCACGGACGAGACGGTGGACACGTAGTCTATAGGGAGAAGAGGAAGACTCGACAAACTACGGGTAGAAGGCTCGCTGCTTTGGTTTCACGTGATTCTTCGAAAAAGAAAAAAAAAGGGGGAAAAAAAAGAGCACTGCTCAACCACGTGGCTTCTCAATCACGTGCTCGACTTTTCAGCCACGTGGATCTCATCTCCAAGAGCGGACAGCGAGAGAGGCGTACGTTAATTCCTAACCTAACACAAAGCAGCGAGCGAGATTTACCTCTGGCCGGCGTAACAGGCATGTACGACCACCCCCTTGAACCACCTCCTCCTGTTAATCCCCTCTGGTCCTTACCCCTTCGGCCTTTTTGCATGATCGACCTCTGTCTACCCCTACTCGCTCTTTCCTCTACCTCCTTTCTCTACCAGAGGTGCCGTGCTGTTCTTCGTTTCTCCTCGCTTCCTATGTCTACTTCTTTCTTCCTCCTCCCTCCTCCCTCCTCCCTTCACCTCTCCATCCCGCCTCCTTCCTCCTTCCTCCTTCCTCCTTTCCCCCTCCTCCTTCCTTCTTCCTTCTTTCTCGTTCGTTGTTTCTCCTTCCTTCTTCCTGATCACGTTCTCTCCGTCTTGCCTTCATCCTCCTCTCCCGCGTCATTTGCTCCTCCTTTTCCCTTTCTCCCATTCTTCTTCCTCCCCGTTCATCTTCTTTCCCATTCATCTTTCATCTTCATCCTTCCTCTGCGCTGACCTTCGTCGTCGATCTCCTCTCTCTATGTCCTCCTTCCTCCTCCTGTCTCTCCTCCTTCTGTTTTCTTTTTCCTGGTCCCTCTTCCCCCCTGCTTCTCTTCCTCCCTCTTCCTCCCTCTTCCTCCCTCTTCCTCCCTCTTTCCCCCCCTTCCTCCCTCTTCGTCCCTGCTTCTCCTCCTCCCTCCTTCCGCCTCCTTCCGCCTCCGTCCTCTGGCCGTTGCGTCTTGGTTCTCGCTGCCTCTTCATGCTCCCTCGCTTGTCGTCCTCCCTCGCTCTTCGTCCTTCTCTGCACGTCCTCCTCATTTTGGCCCTCCTCCCCCATCCCCCCTTCTCTCTCTCTCTCGCGCTCTCGCTCTCCCTCCCCCTCCCTCTCTCTCCCTCGCTCTCTCTCTCTCCCCCTCCCTCTCTTCTCCCTCTCCGTTCCTCCTTCCTGCCCCCTTTCCGCCTTCTTCTTTTGCCCTCTTCTCCCTCCCGCACACTTCTCCTTGGATCCTTCCGCCTTGATCTATCTCCCCCCTTTCCGTTCCCCCACCTTTCCCCTACCTTTCCCCTACCTTTCCCCTACCTTTTCCTTGCCCTTCCTTCGTCTTCCTTCTTCCTCCGTTTGCTTCTGCCTGCTCCTTCCTCCCACTCCCTGACCTCTCTTCCTCTGCCTCTCTCCTCCTTACTCCCATTTCTTCCTCCTCTTCCTCTTCTTCCTTCCTTCCATCTCTTCTTTCTCTTTCTTCATCTTGTTCTACCTCTTCCTCTCCTGCTGCTTCCTCCCCCTCCCTCTCCTCTTTTTCTTTCTCCTCCTCCTCCCTCTTCTCCCCCCCCTCTTTCCCCTACCGCCCCTTTCGCCCGGTCCCCCTGGCTCCGCTGGTCCCCTCTTTCTCCCCTTCCTCCTACTCCCCTCCCTCCCTCCCCGTGCTGGTTTGTTCACCCTTCACCCACTCTCTCACTCTCTCCATCCGCCGTCAACCTCCATCCACCCCTCCCTCCCTCCCCCGATCATCTCGTGGCACAGTGCTCGCGGCTAAGAACAGAACATAACTGCGGTTTGGCCACTTAGTGCTTGCCGCTAAGAAAAGAACATAGCTGCGGTTCGAACTCCCTTCCGTCCCCCCCCTCTCTCTCTCTCTCTCTCTCCCCCCCCCCTTTTCTTCTCTCTCTCTCTCTGTCTCTGTGGATCCGTCAACCTCCGTGCCTTCCCGATCACCTCGTCGTTTGCCTCTTTGGGCCTACTGGAGTTGCTCACCACTCAGCATCGGCCAAAATTTTGAACGCATCTGGTCACCAAGATTGTCCCGATGCGTTGAAAATCGTGGCGGCGGATGGCTACCGTCTTCACCCGAATAGAATGCCCGGTCATGATAGCTGCGTATCTGGTGCAACTTTCGGTCCAGATGCACCGATAATGACGGGGCGTTCTATTCGGGTGAAGACGGTAATGGTGCAACTAGGGTGATTTCGAAAAACAAAAGAAGAGAGAGACCTCCGGTTCGTTCGAACCCCCCTTTTTCCTAAAAGGGCTCTCGCTCGAGTCCACCCACCATCAACCCCAGTGCTTGCCGCTAAGAAAAATGGACTACAGTTCCAATCCAACCCCTTTCCTCTCCTCCCTTAAATTCAGTGCTTGCTTGCTGCTTGCTTGCTTGAAAAGAAGAGTGTTTTTTTTTTTTTTTTTTTTTTTTTTTTAATACGAACGCGCGTAGCTCAGTTGGGGTACACACCAGTGAATTGTTGAAATACAGACGCAAGCTCGAATCCAGACGGAACTACCCTCCCCCCTTAAATTCAGTGCTTGCTTGCTGCTTGCTTGCTTGAGAAGAAGAGTTTTTTTTTTCATTTTTTATTTATTTATTATTTTTAAATACCAACGCGCGTAGCTCAGCTGGGGTACACACCAGTGAATTGTTGCAATACAGACGCAAGCTCGAATCTAGACGGAACTACTAGAATGAATTTCTGAATTACCTGCGGCCGGTCTGTTCCTCGATGATATCTTAAGGCCGTCGCCCTCTTTATAAAAAAGCAGCAGCTCCAAATAAAAAAATAAATAAATAAAATAAAACAGCAGCAGCAGCAGCAGCAGCAGCAGAAGAAGAAGAATAGTGAAAAAGTCAGTGGCCATAGACTGCTTTCTCGCACACGCATCGACAAGATGTTTCAATACTTCTCCGCATGTACTGTTCTCAGTTGAAAACGCGCAATTTCCCCGACGCGTTCTCTTGGGCCCAGGCTGCGCTCCTGGCACTCGCTCCCCTCAGGGGGGGGGTTTCTCCTCAGATCCCCCCCTTACGGCACCACCCCACATTCCGATCAGTCTGAGAATAGAGAGCCGTCGGCCTTGCCCTCCTCTTATAGAAATACTGATCCTCTATCTATCTATCTATCTATCTATCTATCTATCTATCTATCTATCTATCTATCTACAGGCGTAGTCGCACACGCTTGTCCTCTATCTACTGCGTCAGTCAGTTACGTATCGGCGGTATATGGCAGAGCGACGTGAAATTCGAATTCAAAATTTCGCAGCGTAACAACCTTCTGCTTCCTGCCCGCTATTTTTTAAAATTTTTTAATTTTAATCTTATCCCCTTTTTGTGAGTTTCTATAATTACCGCAATTAATAAAGTGGATATAGCAGAGCGACGTTGCCTTTTTTTTTTTTTTTTGGTTTAATTCTCCTAAGAAAAAGGAAGGAGAGGCAGGGAGGGTGGTCACGGGCGAGGTCTCCAGCGAAGGACAGCGCCTCACAACGCTGCGCACCCCCCCCAACAAGAAAAGGGGTAGGGATCCCTACTCGCCCCCCCCTTCCAAAAGAAAAAAAGAAAGGTTATGTATTTCTATCCGAACCCACCACACACAAGCGGGACTTTTTTTTTTTTTTTTTTTTTTTTTTTTTTTGTCGTTTTTTTTTTTCCCGCCACTCGGTTTCCTGGGCTCCTCTGGGCCCTGCGCGAAGGACATCCGTTAAGAATGAAACGATGCAGAGAAAAGATTAATTAGCATGGACCTTGCGCAAGGATGACATGCGTAGATTGGGAAATGGTTCAAGGGCTCATCTGGTCACAGAATGGCGTGGCCGTAGGATCAATCGAAACGCATCCTGCTGAGGCTCCCCCTTCTATTCCTCTGATGATGACGTTGATGATGATGATGATGATGATGATGATGATGATGATGAAAGGGAGGAAGAGGAGTGATGCTGCTGCTGCTGGTGCTACCGATGATGAGGATGAAAGGGAGGAAGAATGATTATGATGATGATGATGATGATGAAAGGGAGGAAGAGATGATGATGATGATGATGATGATGATGAAAAGGAGGAAGAGGAATGATGATGAGTGATGACGCTGATGAAGAAAGGGAGGAGGAAGAGGAATGATGATGACGATGACGATGATGATAATGACGATGATGATGACGATGATGATGATGATGATGATGATGATGATGGTGATGGTGCTGCTGCTGCTGCTGCTGCTGCTGATGATGATGATGATGATGACGATGATGACGATGAAAGGGAGGAGGAAGAGGAGTGATGACGACGACGACGACGATGATGATGATGATGATGATGATGATGATGATGATGATGATGATGATGAACGGCAGGAGCAGTGATGACGAGGAGAATGGTGATGATGACAATGAAAGGGAGGAGGAAGTGGAGTGATGATGAGTGATGATGAAGAGTGATGACGTCGATTACGACGATGATGATGACAGGGGGGAGGAAGAGGAGTGGTAGCGACGACGACGACGACGACGACGACGATGATGATGATGATGATGATGATGATGATGATGATGATGACGACGATGATGAAATGGAGATGGAAGAGGAGTGAGGAGGAGCAAGAGGAGGAGCTAGAGGAGTGAGGAGTGAAGAGTTGAGGAGGAGATGCTGAGTGGATGAAAAGTTAGGAGACAGAGAAGGAGATGCTGAGTGGATGACAAGTTAGGAGAGGGGGGGAAGGGGGAGGAAGTGGTATATATGGGGGGGAGAGGAGGAGGAAGATGAAGGATGGTAATCGTGATGATCGCTGATGGAGATAATGTCTGATGCCGCTGATGAGGACATGATAATGATTGATGATGATCATAATGGCGGGAAATCACAATGGCGGGAAATCATGATGGCGGGAAATCATGATGGCAGGAAATAGGGCAGATGTTGAGGAGGAAGGAGAAGCAGAGGGGTGATTAGGGAGGGAGAGGGAGCAGGAGGAGGGGTAGGGGGTTGGATAAGAGAGGGAGCTGAAGAGGGGAGGGAACACTCGGAGAAGGCGTGTAGGGGAGATTGCGGTCCCCTTCTTCTTCTTTTCTTTTGTTCTTTTTTTAGCCTCACTGAATTTTGTGGTCCATCATTACTCGCGGGAAAGAAAAAAAAAAAACCACCAAAAAAATTATAGGTGATGTTGATGTATTCCGTCACCGAAAAAAAAACACCAAAAACTATAGGTGATGTTGATGTATTCCGTCACCGAAAAAAAAACACCAAAAACTATAGGTGATGCCGATGAACAGTATATATATGCACACCATCACCATCATTAATTGTGTTGATCCCACAGGGTTTGAACTTGAGGTACAGGTTTTCCTTTTTTTTGGCATTTGCGCTCTGATATTTTTGTGACAATATATATATGATTCACAATGTGACAATATATATATTTTGGGCACACAATATATAAATTTTTTGGGCCCACAGGACCACGGTTTGAACTGGATGTCCACAGTTCAAACCCTGTGGGAAACAGAAACAGAAATTCAGGAATACCAGAAGAAGTGCAAATCCTGTCAGGAACAAAAAAAAAAAACAAAAAAAAAAAACGATGGGCCAGTTGGTACACACTTGAATTGTTGTTGAAATGCAGACCTGAGTTCGATTCAGATGGGAACTGCCCTATCTTTTTTCTCCGAATACAACGTACGCCGTACGGTCCAATACAGCTGTATGTGGGGGGGGGGTATCTTTGAGTGTAATTGTGACTGTGCCACCTTTTTTTAAAAAATTTTAATGATCATTTTGTTAATGTTATTAATTATTAATTATTATTAATTATTAATATTTTTGACAAAAGCGTCCTTATTATCATTCTCAGCGCATTTGCGGGCCATCCAGATTGCTTAGATCTGACGGTGACCTATCCTTTTTTTTTTTTTTTTTTTTCCCTTATGCCATAGCCATTATCAATCTATTGCGACTGCCGCCGTCTGTCCTGAAGGGTGTCCAACATTTCCTCATTGTACACATCCCTATCACCCAGATATACGTTGTCCCTATTGTGCCCAAGGACGCTATCAGAACTGTATGATGCCGCACTGTGATGAACGTCCTGCCGTGTTTTTGACACGTGGACAACACGTCCTCTGTCAGGACTGTTTTGATGGGATGGTTCGTGCTAGCCGTCCTGCAGAATGCTGTGCTGGCGCAGCTCTCCTTGGGCATCCTTGTGAACATCCACATCATCCTCACCGTAGCTGTCCTATCTGCCGAGGTGGGGGCAGGTAAAGAAAAAAAGAAGAAAAGAAAAAGAGAAAAAAAGAAAAAAAGAAAAAAGAGAAAAAAAGAAAAAAAGAAAAAAGATACGTTGATCTCTTTACCTCTTTGCCTTTTGGCTGCGTGCAAGTGGGTCCTTGTGACACACGGGGATGGGGGCAGCCAGCGCTCAACCTGTCATCCACGTGGCTGGCCTTGTACGTAAGAGGTTATGAACAGGTGGAGCTTTCCTTACCTCTTCCCCCTCCCCCTTTTTTCCTTTTCCTTTTTTCTTTCCCCTTTTTTGCGCTCTGATTCACAATGTGACAATATATATGGACGGTGACAATAACCCATCTGCTCTCTCATGTGAGCTCTCTTGCTTTTATACTCGGTCCCGCTATTGGGCCCACTTGCGACGCCGTGGTCCTTGTGGTGGTCCCACTTACGACTCCCTGGTCCGTGTGGTGGTCCCACTTGGTTCGGATCCCCGCTTGGCCGAACCCGTGGCCCGAACCGTGGTCCTGTGGGCCGAACCCCCCCTGGGACGACGTGGTCCCCTCCTGGACCCAACCCCCTTGGACCTGGCGTGGTTACGGACGACCCCCTGGTCCGTGGCGTGGTCCTACTTACCACCCCCCCCTGGGCCGGGGTGTTCCCACTTGGTTCAATTCCCCTCCGCGCCGAACCCCTAGCCCGAACCCCTGGGCCGAACGCCTTGCTCGAACCCCTAGCCCGAACCCCTGGGCCGAACCCCTTGCTGGAACCGTGGTCCCACTTGGTTCGGATCCTCTTTGGACCGAACCCCCTGGGACGACGTGGTCCCCCCCTGGACCGAACCCCCCGTGATCCCACTTGGTTCGGATCCTCTTTGGACCGACCCCCCTGGGACGACGTGGTCCCCCCCTGGACCGAACCCCCTTGGAACCTGGCGTGGTCGCGCACGACCACCCGGTCCGTGGCGTGGTCCTGCTTACGACACCCCCTGGGCTGGGTTGTTCCCACTTGGTCCCACTTGGTCCCAGTTGGTTCCAATTCCCCCCTCTGCGCCGAACCACTGGCCCGAACCGGGGCGCACTTGGTTCTTCTCCGCTTTGGGCCGAACCCCCTGGGACGACGTGGTGCCCATGGACCAAACCCCCTGGGACCCGGCGTGGTCCCATCTCAACAACAAGATGAATGAACACCAAGCATCCATCCCCACTTAAAAACACACACAAGAAAAAGAAAAAGAGGAAAAAAAACAGAAAAAACGGAAAAAAAAACAGAAGAAAAAACAAAAAAACAAAAGGAGGACAAAGTATTCGTTCCCTCCGCAATCCCATCAGGCATCGATCTTCAAAAACCCTAACTCTATAATCAACGAAAAGCACTTTCTATCGCTATCAACCCTCCTCTCTCTCTCCCTCTCTCTCCCTCTCTCTCCCTCTCTCTCCCTCTCTCCCTCTCTCTCCCTCTCTCTCCCTCTCTCCCTCTGTCTCCCTCTCTCTCTCTCTCCCTCTCTCTCTCTCCCCCTCTCTCTCCCCCTCTCTCCCCCTCTCTCTCTCCCTTTCTCTCCTTCTCTCTCCCCGTAACAAAAAACGTCGATGCTCTCATCTCTCATACCATCACCGTCCCTACGCATTGCGAAAGCAAGAGAGTGATAAACCCTAAAACCACCAACCCTTAAAAAACGCCGTCCTCACCACTACGATCTTCTCTCAAATGTGACTGTACCGGACCGGGTTTATAGCTTGTCTACATTCACAATTAGGGTGCCTTCTGTTCGGGGGAAGAGTAGTATAAACCCTAAAACCACGAACCCTTAAAAAAAGCCGTCCGCACCAGGACGATCTTCTCCCAAATGTGACTGTACCCGACCGGGTTTATAGCTTATCTACATTCACAATTAGGGTGCCTTGTGTTCGGGGGAAGAGGGTAGTATAAACCCTAAAACCAGTTAACCCTTAAAAAAGCCGTACTCACCACTACGATCTTCTCCCAAATGTACCCTCTCAAATGTGACTGTATGGGACCGGATTCCTAGTTTGTATACATTCACAATTAGGATGTTGTATTCGGGGGAATAGGGTGGGATAAACCCTAAAACCACCAACATATAAGTGGTACAAACCCTGACGAGGATCTTCTCCCTATGCATCTTCTCAATGTGACTGTATTGGACTGGATTTATAGCTTGTATACATTCACAATTCGGGTGCGTTGTGTTCAGAGGGAAGAGGGTAGTATACACTAACCATAGCATCAGCAACACATCACTAACAACACGCCTACTACTACCTTCTTCCCCTGAATACAACGCCCGGTAATTGTCGCCGTATCTGGACTGAAAGTTGCACCAAATGCAGCTATAATGACCGGGCGTTCTATTCGGGTAAGGATGGTACTACGCTAACGAACGAACCACCAGCCACAAAGAAAGTCTTCGGCCGGCATCACCATAGCAAAAACTCGACACCCCCCCCCCCCCCCCCCCCCCACACACAAAAAAAAAAAAAAACTCTCACCCACGAACTGTTGAAATACAGATCCAAGTTCGAATCCAGATACAATCTGATGACCAGAATAAAAATAATAAAAAATAAAAATAAAAATAATAATAATAATAACAATTCTGAATTACCTGGGGCCGGTCAGTTCAATGATGATATCTCAAGGTCGTCGCCCTTTCAAAAAAAAAAAAAAAAAAAGGTAAAAGAAAAGAAAAGAAAAAAAAACTCACCGGAGAAACAAAATCCTATGAAAGTGCTGGCGAGATTTCTCGGACACTTCAACAAAAAAAAAGAGAACAACAACCAAACCACCAATCATCACACCCCATTCGGGCCCTATTCATTAATCCCTTCTTTTTTTTTGTTCCTTTTTTTTTTTTTTTTCCCTTGGAGAAAGAGAAAATTTTGGACCATTCTTTTCTCAATATAAGCGTGTCGTCCTTGCGCAGGGCCCATGCTAATAATTAATCTTCATTCTCTGTATCGTTCCAATTTTAACGGATGTCCTAGAAGGACCTTATTCATTAATCTTTTTTTTTTTTCTTTTTTTTCCATTCATCTTATTATTACATGTGGATTTCCAAAATTGGTTGTGAAGTCAACAACAAACACATATACAAACCCTTTCTCCAGAACGAAATCCACCACCAAATTTCCTCCGGCATCATCCCGGAAGGAAAGGTCTCTGAAAGTTCAGGCGATATTTCTCCGACACTTCAAAGAGTAACAACAACTGAACCATCATCAAACGTCACACCCCATTCGCGCCCTATTCATCGATCCTTTTCTTTTTCTTTTTTTGTTGTTGTTGTCATCATCCTTGTGCAGGGGCCATGCTAATAATCTTCTTTCTCTGTATCGTTCCAATTTCAATGGATGTCATCAATCCTATCATTTGTGAAGTTCCGAAAAAAAAACGGTTGTGAAGTCAACAAAAAATACTTATCAAAGTTCAAACCCTTTCTCCAGAACAAAATCCATCACTGCCGTCGTCACCCGAATAGAACGCCCGGGCATTACAGCTGTATTTTGTGCAACTTTCAGTCCAGATACGGCGATAATTACCGGGCGTTGTATTCGGATGAAGATGGTAGCACCTGCCAACCACCACAGAATCTCCTCCGGCAGCAGTGCGGAAAGAAAAGAAAGTTCTCTGAAAGTACTGGCGAGATGTCTCCAGCTCTTGAAAGATTTAACAACATGAAACCAGACATCATGGGCCTCGCTCCACTGCTCACCACATGCTCAAAATAGAAAAAAAGCAAGGCAGTGTATCTTTCCACGTTCTAGGGAAATATTCATTCTCAATTTGTACATTTGGTGAGTAGTGGAGAAAGGCCCACCATGCCCAAAAATTCAGGACAGGTATCAACAACGAACAACCAGACATCGCGCCCTATTCCGGAAAGCTCGTTTGCAAAGCACCGGCAGCTTTTGCACCAAAGGCTCCTGCCACGAATTCCGTATCGAAGACCAGGGAAATATCACCCCGATCGGGCTCCGTATTCTGATATAAACAGGTGCTATCAGCAACGCACTACGGTGGCCCCCGCTCAGGTGTGCCAGCAGCGAGCTCTCGCAGGCAGGGCCGGTGATACCAGCCCTGTTGCGAGACCCCCACCACCCGGGTGACCACCTGAAAAATCGAGCTCCTTTGCTGTAGCGCTGCAGGGCGATCCCCTCCACCTGAGCACCTGTAAAAATGAGCTCCTTTGCAGTAGGAAGGAAAGCAGCGTAATAACGTATTTCTTTTTTATAAGGAAAAAAAAAAAAGCATTTCAACCCGGCTGCCGGCTGGTTCATTAAGTGGGGAAGGATGCTTTACGAGAGGAAAGCGATGTCTGCAGACCACAACTGTTTCCCACCCGTTGGAGTCCTCTGCGCACACCCTCGCAGAAATTTCGTCTTTTTTTTTTTTTTTTTTTTTTTTCCGTTTCTGCATCACTCGGTGCCCTCTGCAAGTGGGAGGGCAACACGGTAAACTTGGTATGATACTTGGACATGAGTGAATCTCGACCTGCGTAGGTGCATTGTTCATGTCTAGAATATTTGGACATGAATGAATCTAGACGTAGATGGCTGGCTATGCCTGCATAGGTGCTTTGTGACTCTGTGCTGTTTGATTGGCTGATTCGACCAGCTGTGATCCTCCTCGATTGGACCTGGGATCCTGCGTTCTATTCGGGGGACCTGGTCAGTGGCAGCTGTCAATGGCCCCTTCGCATAAGCCGGGGAATCAACACTGGAAGGGGAAAAATCATCGTCATCATGATCAGCAGCAGCAGCAGCTATCACAGCAGGAGCTGCAGATCTCCTCTCATCCAGTCAATCCATTTGAGACAGGGATTGGATGTGACCAGTACGGCTTGTTAGAGATCGACCGGGCTCTCCGGAGACGGGGTGACTTCGCGAGGGCCTGCCACGAACTGGCACTTGTTCTGCGCACGGCCTATGACCTTCTGAGCAAATCTGCGCAAGCGGCTGTGTTCCAGGACGTGCTGACAGCGTTTCAGCAGCTTCCTCAGTCTGGTGGGAGCCGTCAGAAAGCAGCGGCGGTTGTCTTGCTCCGAGCCGCTCAAGCTGTATTGCCAAAGCAGAGGAAAATGACTGCAGTTTCTGAGTTCAGAAGAACATCGCTCGCAAACCATCGAACCTCGAAACGAGAGAAGCAATCGGATAACAAACATGACGATAACGACTCCGATGATAGCGATGCCGACATCTTGGAGATGAGCCATCTTCCCATGGATGTGGTTGCCCATGTGCTGGACTATCTCGATCCTCCGTCGCTGGTGGCTGTGTCAGCAGTCTGCAGATCTTTCTGCGAGCTGTCGGCATCAAATGAAGAGCTTTGGGAAGCGCACTTCACAGCTCTGTTTGGTGTAGAGGCGGCAGCGGAAGCTATTGAACGAGTGCGAAGGGGGCATAAGGAGGGCGGAAGCGGGGAAGAGCGGGGTGGGCGTATGCTCGATCCCGGTTCCCGAGGACTACCGGTAGTCGACAGAAGGGCTCAGTGGCGCAGGGCTTTTGAACGTGCGGCTTGTCGAGGAGACCGAGCAAGTTTCCTGTCGTCTAATCGTGCGTATTGCACAACATGCAACCGTCTGCTTTGGATCTCCTCTCCAAAACTACGGTATGCTAGCGCTTCTGCAGATAACAGAGATGATGCTCTCACTTCGAAGCTGCAGACAGCAGTTCACGATGGCCACTGCCTTGTCCGCTCTCGTGGCAAGGAGCCTCTTCAGCACGCCCTCTATCCACTATCCCCTGAGGAGGTGGTTCTTTTCTTGAAGGATGGCTGCATTCCAATGTCTGAGTTGCTGAGTGACAGCGACTCCGATGACGAGCACGGGTCCGCCTTCAGGTTATGGGCTCCTCCGTCCATTCGCTAGGGCAACAGCATTCCCTTTGAACTGTTGCAGTAGCTCAAGCTACTTCACCTCTCTTACCAACGATATTGAAAGCTCCTTTTTTGAGCGATGTTTTTTTGCCCTGAGTGTGGTGCCTGTAACTTTGTATGTGTTTCCTCTGTGCAAAAAAAAATATTTCTTCTTATTGCTATTATTCCCTGAGGGATTCTTTTTCGCCCTCAAGCTACTTCGTCAGAAGTACGTACATTCGGCATGTTATTACCCTCTGACACAGAACGCTGATCCCAACTCCCCGCAGAGAGACCATTCCTGACGTCAGTCTCGCCCGAGGTCTGAGGACTTAGTCTTTCTGAGCTCTGGTGTCCGCTATGCTTCTTACTCGATCTTAGCATTATAGCATGAAGACTGTCGGTCTCACCAGAGGTCTGAGGACTTAGTCTTTCTGAGCTCTGTTGTCAAGTCTTTCTGAGCTCTGGTGTCCGCTATGCTTCTTACTAGATCTTAGCATTATAGCATGAAGACTGTCGGTCCCACTGTGCGCCGAGGGTTGCACTCATCCGTAGTCGCGAGAATTTATGTTGGTGTTAGATTGTGCGAACATACCATAAAAATGGGATGGAGGAGACAAGGAAATGAGAATGACTGATGACTGCCGGACTGTGCAGACTTACCATAAGGGTGGGACAGAGAACGACAATGATATGGAGCAGAGGCTTGCACTCTCCGCAGTCATGAAAATGATTAGCCTTAGCGTGAACGCAGTCGGTCCAACTGTGCGCAGAAGCTTGCACTCGGCCGTAGTCATGAGCATTCATATGTGCGATGTTAGATTGCGCTAACTTACCATAAGAGAGTGGGGTGGAGGAGACAAGGAAATGAGAATGACCGCCGGACTGTGCGGATTTACCATAAGGGTGGGACAGAGAACAGCAAGATATGGTGCAGAAGAGCAGCAGCGGTGGTGCCAGGTTGTCAGACCGGCGGTCAATGGTGGGGGGGCAGGTATGTCAAATGAACGGCAGGACCGATCTCCAGGTCTGGGGCTATTGCTGTCCCAGATGGGGCTGTTGCGAGACTCGTCTAAACAGGATTTGCTTGGGTAAGAGGGAGTCCAAGTACAGGCTATCTCCAGGTCCGGGCCTGTTGCTGTCGCAGACGAGCAGCAGCAGCAGGTAAGGTTGGAATGTGTTTGAAGTGGATGCTGGGGTTTCGTTTCGTATGGTGCACAGCATCAGAGCGTTGCTCTCTCGAAAAGAAGAAAAAAAAGGGAAGGGAAAGAAGGAAACGATGTCGGTGAAGGGCATTTTACTGCTCGAAATTTTGGACGAGGACCGCGGCCTGCAAATGATCAGTTTTTGTAAATGAGGAGGGGGGGGGCGGGGCAGGTGGGGAGGAGGCAGGAGGAGGCAGTGAAAGAAAGAAAGAAAAGGAATGTGCCCATGACACAAATTCAAGGGTCTAGGTAAGGACAAGCCGGGCTAAGCGCTTTGTTGCTTGCCTCTCTGCTCTACTTGTGAAGCAGCCCGCGACCTCTCACGGACCCATCAGCAAAATGAGAACGTACAAAAGTCGAAGAACGGCTTCGATGAAGCAGAAGCCGAGAAGGAAGTCTGCACGCGGTTGGCTGATGCAGGGCAAAATAGGAACGGTCATATATCAGAACAGGCTGAGATGTGAGAAATGGAATGGCACATAAAGGAGGGTGGCCAAGTCACTTTGGAAGTTGTTGCCCAGCAAGGCAGACAAAGGCAGGCGGGGAGCAAAGACTCCTTTTTCTAGTATTCTTGCGGAGGAATTCGAGGAGGAATATGCTATCTGGTAGCCAACCGTCCGGAAAAGGAGGAATTTGAGGAGGAAAAGGCTATCTGGTACTCAACCCTCCGGAAAAGGAGGTACTCAAACCTTCTTGTTCAATGTTATATGCAAGGCCCATGGATCGTGTGACGGAGGAATTCGAGGAGGAAAAGGCTATCTGGTACTCAACCCTCCGGGAAAGGAGCGATCAATATCGTTCAAGGGTCGTTCGGTCTTAACGGAAGGATGCGTTCGTGGGTATCGTCAATTGTATCATATGTCTGACTTGCCGGTGGAACAGAAAACAGACTGATGCTCCCGAGAATGGACAAGGAGCCAGGGCATAAGGTCCTGTTTTTTTTTTTTTTGTACTAGAGAAAAAAAGGAGAAAAAGAAAGGAAACGCAGCAGCGTAACAAAACATGCATTTCTTTTCTGTATACTTTTTTTCAGTGTTGCTTTTCTCCAGGGGAGGAAAAAGCGGGAGCAAGCAGAATGTGAGGTTCCAACTTTTTCAACTTTTTCAAAAGGAATTTTTTGAACTTGCAACCAGCCAATTGAAAGTAATGGAAAAAAAGAAAACATTTCTGAAACTCTCTTCACTTGCCGACGTTGCTGTTAACATTTTGATCACCAATCTTTTGTTCGGCAGCCGTCGACTTTGCTGTTATTTTGTCCCTGTACCGTTTGAGACATGTTGGTTGCTGTTAACTTTGTTCTTGTACCGCTCAAGAGTTGTGGATTGACGTTAACAGTTGGTTGCTGTTGATTCCTCTCAAATAAGTGTCGACATCGGTCAGCTGCTTGATCTGTTTGACATCTGTTGTCTTCTCTTAAGCTGAAGTAGTTGATTGCTGTTAATTGCTTGTGGTACCGTCTCCTAAGTCTCGTTCCCGCCCCCCTTTTCTATTTTCTGTGTGTGTCCTCGTAGTTGGAGGCAAGGATTTTTCTTCGACGATGGAAATCCTCCACCTCCCCACCCTCCTCACCCTCCTCACCCTCCTCACCCTCCTTACCCTCCTCTCCTTCTCCCTCTCCACCTCCTCCTCCTCCTGCTATCTTCTTCTTCTTCTTCTTCTTCTTCTTCTTCTTCTTCTTCTTCTTCTTCTTCGTCGTCGTCGTCGTCGTCGTCGTCGTCGTCGCCGTCGTCGCCGTTGTCGCCGTTGTCGTCGTTGTCTTCTTCTTCTTCTTCTTCTTCTTCATCGTCNCGTCTTCTTCGTCTTCTTCTTCTTCTTCTTCTTCTTCTTCTTCTTCTTCTTCTTCTTCTTCTTCTTCGTCGTCGTCGTCGTCGTCGTCGTCGTCGTCGTCTGCTGCTGCTGCTGCTGCTGCTGTCTTTTTGTCTCCTCCCTGTGCCTTCTGCAGCTTTCTCTTCTCCTCCTCCTTGGTTCCTCTTCTTCTGCGCTCTAATGGCTTGGGTATTTCTATCCAGAGAACCTGATTGAGAGTAAATGCAACCGATGGCCAGGGGTGTAGGTGCTGATCTATATTCGTTATCTTATCCACATTCTTATCCAGGTGGTTATCTTTGCCAGCCAAGCATTTGTGACCGCTGCAACCAGTGCCGCCGAATGACAGGACAGTGGTCTTGTCCCGAGGAATCACAACCGATTCATTTGCTTCATTTTGAGTGCCATTTTTTTTCCTCCTTGTCTTTGTCTCAATTCTGCACATAGCGGTTTGCTACCTATGTGTTACGTATTGGTTGCTTGCTCCGTCTTCCTCTTCATCGTCTAAGCCGTTTTTATCCACCACTCGCCGTGTGCTGCACTCAGTGCCAGGGGCTTAAAGTCTGGTAGTAGACGGGAGAGGACGAGGGTCTATGTATTTTCCCCTTTACTCCGGTAGAGAGAACTGGCATGACCCCTGTCTGCGGTCTGATTTGTCTTATATGCTTGTCCTGCCCAGACACTAGAAGATCTGCAGAGTATGAGCCTTTGCCCCACCTCAAGAGAACTGTAATGCCATCATTCTGCACTCCGGTTTGTCCTTTCTCCGTTTCTGAATCTTCATGAACACTAGAAGATCAGCAGAGTGTACCACTTTGCCCCCCTTGAGAGAAGTGTAATGCCCCATTGCCCCCCATGAGATAACTGTAACATCCCCCACTCTGCACTCTTATTTATCCTATATACACCCCTGTGTCCCTCTTGAGGGAACTGTGATGCCCCCTTGCACCCATGAGAGAACTGTACTACCCCATCTCCATTTCCGACGCCTGTAATGCCCCCTTTCTGTACTCTAATTTGCCCTATCTGTGCTTCAAAATTTCCGAGCACTAGAAGATCTGCAGAGTATACCCCCTTGGCCCATTTTGAGGGAAGTTTAATGCCCCCTTTCTGCACTTCAAATCTGTCCTACATGTGTTTCCAATGCCCCCTTTCTGCACTCCGATTTGTCCGATCTGCTTCTCCGATGCACGAGCGCTAGAAGATCTGCAGAGTATTTCTGTCTGTGGGCATGTCTTCCATGATGAGTGCCTGCAGAAGTGGCTGGATTACTGTCCTGCTAGTCGGAAGCCGGCTTGCCCGGTCTGTAAACAGAACTATACTCGCAGTGATGTCCACAAGCTTTACTTTCAGTCTGCTTCGGAGCAATCGAACGCAAGAAGCCCAGGCCGGGACTCGTCATCTCAGGAAGATGACAATGGCGATGAGCTGCCCACTCGCTTCCCTGGCCGGGAAGCAATGGCCAATCAGCTGTCGGCGATGCAAAAGATTCTCCAGGAACACGGTGATGAAAACAAACAGCTCAGGTTGAAGATCATTGAGTGCCAAAAGCGGGTGGAGTTGGCAGAGAAAGCACAGAAAGAGGCGGAGACTCATGCCGCTGTTGCCAAGGATGCCGCCTCTCGTTTGCTGCAGGATCTTCGGCGGGCGAGGGAATCAAACGGACAGCTGAAAGAGAAATTGGAGAAGGTGGAGAAACATGTCCGTGCTGCTAAAGTGATTGACGAACCGCAGGTGAGCGAAGACCAGATCGTCGAAATGTACAAATGCCGGAACAAGGATGAGCTGATCGACACATTGCTCAAGGCCGTTGGAGCTCGCAGGAAGCAGTACACCGAATTGCTGGCAAAGTGTGACCGTTTCGCCGCAGGACAGGCACGCGCAGAAGCGAATCAAGCGAAGGCCGTCAAGGAATTGTCAAGAGCGCAAGCGAAGTTAACGAAACTTGAGGCGGCAAAAGAGGCACAGGAGTTGGAGAGGCTTCGGAAACTGGCAAAGGGGAAGGGAAAAGTTGGCAGTGGATCCTCTCAAGGATTGCAGAATACTGATGACCGCCCAGCAAAGTCGATACAGAAACACGGAGAGCAAGGGGGATGGATATGCACACCATCTTCGGCCACCCCTTCTCCTGCATTTTCATCTGCTGCCAATGCTCCTCGTGCATCTTCATTGCCTGTCACTTCTTTCACATCGTCGATGGTTCAGGGGGACGCAGGGGGTGCTCCTGCAACATGCAATGCAACATCCAGCAGTCGTGGCAAAGGTGCGTCTAGAATTTGCTCGGATAAATGCCCTCATCTCATTCCTTGGTGGTTTTGTTTCTTTCTTAGTTTGGAGTTTATCAGGTAAGTGCCCTGATCTCGTTGGCCACTGTGCTTATTCATTTGTTGTTTAACATTCATTTCTTTTTTATCTTTTTTATTTTTTGCCTTTTAGTGTTTGCCTGTGCATGTGCTGGTACGTTATGGATTTGTCTGCTTTCGTGTTTGCAAGGGTGAGGGAGAAACTAGGAGAAGCCAGAGCTGAGCTGTATAGGATGATGATCTGCCCATTGGCTGAGTGGTGCGAAAATGGGTCGTGAGTTCAAATGTCATCGACTCGTCGTACACAAATGACACAAACCTCGGAACCCTCGGATGTGACTGAGACGGCACTCAGATTAACGACACATGGAGGGGTTTTGGACAAGCAGGACATACCGTATTCACACCACCCAGTCCCTGTTGCCTGTGCCCTGTGCCCTGTGCCCTTCGAGAATCTGCACGAGGCCCAGCATCTTCAACTAACTAGTGGCAGTTACTTGAAGACGCTGCGCGTGTGTGGAGCAAATACCTGGGGGACCCGTTCTGCTCACGTTGGCCTGTATTCAGGCTCGGCCTCATGTTTGCAGGCCTGGCTTCAGTTAGGGCGGGGGGGAGCTATTCCTGGCTGACCGAGGTGCTGAATCCATCCCGATGGACCGGATGAATCTAATGATGTTAGCGGCTACCCCCTTACACCACCACTACCTCGGAGCCTCTTTCTCCCATGGTGGGTTTGTGCTTCACACCAAGTTCAAAACGAACCCGCAAGGTGCTCTTTTTTCTTCTTTTTTGCTGGCCCCCTCAGCCGACGAGGTTCCAGGGGGGGGGGGTGCGCTCCCAAAGAATGCGCTGCCGGTCAACTTTGCTGCAAAGGATTGCCTGGGAGAAGAAGTGGTGGTTTAAACTACCAGTACTTCCTAAAGTTGTGCCCGTTAACGAGCCACAATTTTAGGAAACGTAC
>BFEA01000052.1:1831257-1849487 GCA_003427395.1 Chara braunii
GGTCAACTTTGTTGCAAAGGATTGCCTGGGAGAAGAAGTGGTGGTTTAAACTACCAGTACTTCCTAAAGTTGTGCCCGTTAACGAGCCACAATTTAGGAAACGTACGGGCCACTACAGGACTGTCCAAATTCATCCGAGTAGAAACGTTTCTACTCTTTTTTTTTTTTCTGCGGTCGATAGCTGGGCCAAGTACAGGTGGTTTAAACTTTAAACCGAAGAAAGAAAGGAGAAAAGAACAATTATACAGATCACTGAGACCGGTGAACAGAAGAAAGAAGCAGCACACAGTTCAGACTCGTACCTCTGTCGTGACCAAATTCCTACACACATGTACTTGAAATAAGCGAATCTGAGTTCAAATCCTGATGAATCCAATAAATTTAGCGGCTACTCCACAATAATAACATTAACAAAAAACCTGCGAACATAGCACGAGAAGTTTGAAAACAAAATATGTAGCAAATAATAATAACAAATAGAATATAATGACAATGATAATAAAACATGCAGCTTCAGAGTCTCTGAGATGATGGAGATTGAGGAGGGATGGGTAGTACTCCAATCTTGGATTTTCAGAAATGCACCCAGGAGTTTGACTAAGTTTGATTGCATGGTTGACATCTGTCACATTTTATTGACCTGCAGGTTCTGCAGACAGTGTGCTTGGAAATGTGGAAGCTGTCACACGCTCCGTCGTCCATGGAGCCAGTGCTCAGGAGCTTGGTGTTTCTCCTGCTGGTCCTTCACAAGGACCCCTGGATAGGGTGCAGCGTGGGACCATTGAGCAGAGTGCAGGGCAGAATGAGGGAGAAGGAGGCGGCGTTTGCCCTTTGGCGAATAATGCTGCTCAGGGCAAGCTGTCGAACTCCAAAGGAGGCAAGCCAGCAGCCCTCCATAGCACTGTTTCAACAGAGGCCAATATCGGATATGGCACGTTCAAAGATGGTGCCATAGCAGGCAGAGGATCTAAGGAAGACGACCGCCTACCCTCCTTGGAGGAAGAGAAAGAACATTGCGGCTCGGGCCTGCCTACGGTCATCAGTTCTGGGGCAATGGGGCCTCAGGTTCTTGCGCATATGGAACTTAAGGGCGGTACTTGCAGGCCTGGTGCTGCCGAGGCTCAGTCAACGGATGAGGATCAAGATCGTGCCGTTGGTCGCCGGGCAGATACAAGTCAGGGTATCCCTGCCAGTTGTCATGTGCCTGATAGTGACTGTCTGTTCGGTGAACTTCTGAGTGTGATGGAAGAAGAAATGGCAATGGCAGCAGGGTCGAGCAGGCTTGGCCAACCCGCCATGACGCACACACTTGCAGACGAAGAGGAAGAGACACCTCTGCGGAGGGATGGTAACCGTGGCCCAAGCAGACCCTCCTCCACAGCAACCTTTCGCCACGAAGTGGAGGCAGGGGAGCAGAACCACACAACTGTGGAACAGGACAACCGTACGGTCGATCCGCTGGAAATGCAGCCGCCTGACGGAGGACATGCGAAACAGAGTGCCGATGAAGCAGGAAACCGCTCAGCAGGAGGTTGTAACAATGGAGGCGCTTTGTCCGACTTCGCTGTTGCGAGCTTGCACATACGGCAGGAGGCAGGGTTATCCCGGCGGGAAGCTGTGAGAGGTGGGAGTGTTGTCCTTGCAGGTGCCAGCGGGACATCCACAGGGGCGTCTACAGGTGTTAGCGGGTCTGGCCCATCGTTTTCGTCAACTGTGCGAGCAAGCACACTCAGGAAAATCTACTCAGGTGACCCAGATGCCCACGGTCAAGTACTGGTAGGTGGAATTGGTGCGATATCGAGGAAGGGAGGGGTTACCAGTGTGCCGATATCCTTATTAGCAAGGAAGGGTGGTGTTTCAGGTTCTGCCGCCCTCAGGAGGCCGCCTCTCGACAAACTTGGAGGTATCTCTCTCGGGAAGATTGGCACTCATGTACCAGATATCGGACGGTCGTTGGGTGAGAGAGTGGCGATGGATGGCAAGCAGCCGCCTCTGCAGAGTACACGGGCCGGTGAGCTAGCGAGCAGGCCGAGCATGGAAAACGAAAAGAAGGATGGTGATGAGAATGCGACAAACAACACTGCCATCTTGCCAGATGTCTCCCGTGCAGCTGTTTCCAGAGAGTCTGCATCAATCAGCAACAGTTTTTTAACGCCATCGCCATCGATCGGAGGAATTGGTCAACTGAGCAACAATGTTCATAAGGCACCTGTGTGTCGGTTGCCGCCACCAAAGCGCTCAAAATTATCGTCTGCAGCAGGGCGGGGAGGACGAGGGGTGACCTTGCAGATGGAGCACTTCTTCACCCGGACATCTCAATGTTAAGATTGTTTTGAATATGTCAGCAAAGTACTATTGTGTTGAAACTTTGGAACTAATTTGATCATGTTTGTGTATACAAAGAGCCTGTCACAGTTGTAATTCTTTTACATTTTTTCTTTAATGGCCAAGTATGATCAGCATTCTTTTCTGATAGTTACGAATCTTGGCGTTCGGCCAAAGTAGCCACAGAACTGCAACTGTTTTGGGGAAAAAAAGCTGAAAAAAAGGTTAAAAACCCTGCAAAACTGCAAGGCAAAAGTGCACTTCCATCCAAATTTCCGCAACAGTTAGAAATTTCAGAAATGTCAGCAGAGGAATTTCCAATGCTTTGAAAGCCAGACTCGAACCCCTGTTCATCATCATGTAACAGTTGTGCTCAACCATGTATGATAGTCTCAAATGGTAACAAAGTATGACATGCCAGATTGGGAGATCAACAAAACAACCTATGGTCAATGTCGTTAGGCAATCCATTCATAATTAAGACCGGACGTACAATAATCATGGACTAAATCCTTTGGATGATGAAGGCAGTGTCTGTAATCCTTATCATGGTGTGTACAGCCGTGCTTCGGTCAACGCCCGCCGGTGTCCGTGCGCAAGGCTGCAGGGTTTTGAACCCCCAACTTCAAGCCACAATGTGCGTTTTCAATCGATGTTCTATCCACTGAGCTAATCGGTTGTACACTTTGTGCGTGTGGTATTCCTCATTTTCTAGGTAAGCTGCTTCTCTCGAACCCTGGCATCGACACCTGCTGTGGCTACCACTCTCTCCCACTTGATCTCTGGCAGTCTCACTCTTTACTATTTATCTACCTTATTGACTCCCAAGAGCAATCTAAGAAGTGCAAGGAAAAATAAATAAAGGAGTCGGACATGATGAATCCTTTGAGTGTTGATTCGGCCAAGCCTACCTTTGGTTGGATCTGTGGACAACTGAGGTTTCATGATTTATGGCTAGTGTATGGCTTGACTCGGGAAGTTTGTGGAAACTACTGCTAAGCCTTTGGATTCCGTGGGATGTGTGGTTGTAGCTGACTCCTAAGAAATGTTTGACGTTAAATTTTTTACAATGCAGGGCTTGAGTGCTGATTTTCTTAGGGCATAGTATGCATAAGCACGAAATATAAACTTAACCCAAAAAATGCAGCAATTGAACTAACTCCTATAGCTCCAGCACATGGTGAGCATCTAAAGCACCTACCTATCTCAATTGATACTCAGACTAAGTAGAACTCACACTCAATCACGTATGAGTCTATACCATAATAGGTAAGTACTCTCACCAGAATCCCAAGTTGTTTTCTCATAACTAGTTGGTTGAACCCTCAGGTGATAAATTTTTTACTTATAAATTTTGGAAAGTCACTTTCGCTAAGGGAAGTGTTGCCCAAATTTTTGCAAATCCAATGAGTTAAATTTTATCTTTGCAAATTTCAACGTTTGTCTGAGCTTCAGATCTGGCATAGTAGAAATCTGGGAAGCCTACTTCTCTAGGGGAAGCCCAAACTTGTACTAAATCGGAGAGTTAGACAAAATTTAACTTTGTAAGGTCAGAGTTTTTTTTTAGATTTTGTATTTAGCTTTGTACAAATTTTGGAAAGACACTTTTCCTTTTTTTTTTTTTTTTTTTTTAAGGACAAATGCTCTTGTCTATTCGTGGGGAGCAGCATGTGCTGGGAACTGGGCCCATCGTCCCATATAGAGTTACACAAGTCATTTGAGATACCAGGGTCATTGCCTGGCATCGACTGATAATCAATCTGAGAACTATTGAAGAAATTCAAGAGAATTAAAGGAGAGGTTAAAAAACTATGAACGACTACTGACCTCTTTTCGAATGCTAATAACCCCTAGACTCCCAAACAAAACTCTTTAAAATTGTCCAACAGTCTTATTCCCTGTCGAGCTCTCCCAGGCCCCACATCCCCACCCGACTAGGTTATAGAGCAACACGACTCACCCCAGCTCCGGCCAGCGTTGTCCCAACAGCTACCCTTGGTTGTCCCTTGGAATGCCCACCCCAAAGCATCCTCAAATCTCTCTACCAGACCTTACGCTCCTGCAATCAGCAGGTTACAGGGCAACACCCCAGCACCGGCCAGCGTCGTTCTGGCATCGAACAATCGCAGGTCCATGAATTTATCGGTATCAAACAACCTAAAGTGAGTTGCTAGAAGTTCCAGAATCCTAAAACATTTTTTTTTAATACCAAAATCGATGTTATTTGAGGTAAATTTGGGAGACTATCCACCAACCAAAATCCCAGCAATTGTCTTCAAACACTCTAAAGCGCCAGAGGGTCCTAACACCCTCGAAGTCCTCGAACACTGTCTATTCCCTACCAAGCTCTACCAAGCCTCTCACCCCCGTTATAGGTTACAGGGCAAAGCAACTCACCCCGGCTCCGGCCAGCATCGTCTTCGATAGGAACTCTTGATTGTCCCGTGAAATGCCCCTCCTAGCCATTCCCAGATCTCTTTACCAGGCCTTAAGCTCCTGCTGTCAACAAGTTACAGGGTCAACACCCCAGCACCGGCCAGTGTCATTCTGGCATCGAAGAACCGCAAGTCCATGAATAAAACAACGTCAAAATTTGCCTCAAGGAAATTGCAAGGAGTCCCAAGAGCCTGAAAGCGTTCTACCACAACCACCAAGAACAATCACAAGCTCAAGAGGGTAACCATATCCGAACATATCGTCCGTTGGTTTTAATTTTCTTTTTATACAAAATAGGATATGAATGACATACAACAAAATTGAAAGTAAAAAATGTGAACCAAAACAACCGATTTGCAAATTTCCCACGCAACAATTGGAGAAAACAAAGTCCCCGTGACCAGTCCTCGAACCGAAACGCGGTTGGTCTCATAACTCCTTATGCTAGAGTTACGGGGCACCACCATGCCCTGGTACCGACCAGCCTGGTATAGACGGCAAGGAGTGCCGTCCTCCCTCGAGAACTCCTATTAGCTGCACACCCCTAGGTGACAGGGATAAAACCCCAGCAACGGTTGCGTCGAACGTGGTGATTCTCCCTTCCTCCCTCCACAAAGCTCCCCAAGCCTCACGCTCCCCCAGGTTACAGAGCAACGCTCCAGCACCGGTTTGCGTTGTCCCAACCACGTTCTTCTGACCTACCGACGAAGACTAAGGCCGTTCCCCTGTTACACCCCCCTACAAACTTCCCACCCATCCGTGTGAATAATCTGCTTCCCTTAATCAAATGTTTTTTGGCTACCTGCTAAAAAAATTTAAAATATAAAACCTAGGTGGCAATTTGCAGAGCAGTCAAAGAAACTATAACAACCCTACTTAGGCTTGCCAACGCAATGATACTCTCTTCCTGAGTTTGCTCAGCCTCACACCCCCACCCCTAGGTTACAAGGCAACACAACTCACCCCAACTCTGACCGACATCCTCCAAGCAGCAACCCTTGATTATTATGTGAGATGCCCACCCCTAAGCATTCCCAAATCTCTCTACCAGGCCTCATGCTCTTGCTTCACAGGTTACAAGGCAACACCCCAACACCGACCAGCGTCGTTCTGCCATCGAAAAAACGCAGATCCACAATTATAACAATAACAGACACATCTAAGAAGATTTGCCAACAATCTCCAATGAGAGAAGCAGAATCAACAATGTAACAAAGGTCATTAGATTAGGCAAAATTCATCACGAATCATGTACCAAATTTCTACAATATATAAAACTTACTAAAAAGTTAGTTAAAATTTTGTCTTGGCAAGACTCAAGTTTTATCTTAAGTTCATATCTGACTCAGTGTAAATCTGGGAAACTTACCTTTCTAAAGGAGGTCTGCCCAAATTTTTACAAGGTCAGAAAGTTAGACAAAATTTAACTTTGTGAAGTCAAGGATCGCTCAGATTTCACATCCAACTGAGTATAAATTATGGAAAGACATTTTCTTCAGAGAGAGTGTTCTAAAAAATTTTCTTCAATTTGAGGAGTTTGATTATATTTTGACAGTAAAAGTTTTGGCGATCCACCCTGTATAGAGGAGATGCTTCCAGGAATTTTATGATTCTCTTTAACACTCACTTGAAGGTAGGTTTATATTTAGTCTTGGAAGACATTTGAGTGACATGTAATATGGGGCTCTATTCTCCATACACTCATAGTTTAGTCTTTTGGGAATTGAGCTCTGTTGTGTAACAAGTTTTTTTTAATCATTTCGAATCAAGATCTGACTAGTTTCAGCCTGATCCTACGAGGATCATGTTCTGTTATTTTTTGGTAAAATGTTGGTTGTCGACCTGTCGGGTCCCGACTCAACTCGAACAGATTATCGCTACTCAACCTAAAGGCCTGAGCCCCTGTGGGTTGGATTGTTTCTTTGGGTTTTTACCCAGACTTTTATTAAATGGCAATTCAAAAATTTATAGATTTTTTTTTTTTTTTTTTTTTTTTTTTTTTTTTTTTTTTAGAGTCCAAGATGTTGTAGAGGCCAGTCACTGAGTGCACAGTGATCACTTGGAGCTATGAGCCACGGGTGTCCAGGAATATGAGACCCCATCCTCACGTCAATACTCCTAGCACACCCCCTATCCCACTATCTTACCTCAGTGTGACCAGCACTCAGGACCATTGCCCTCCCATTGGGTAGTCAACTTGGACCGAACAACAGTGATAGGCACCGGAGCTGATAAGTTGACCAACCCTGGTGGAAGCGGAAGCGGATGAACCTTATCGAACGGTGTCAGGACAGAAATGTCTGTGAGGGTTTCTGCCCGAGTTTTTCAAGGGCAGACACTGCCCGACCCTTGCTTGGGTTGAAAGACTTGATGAGATTGGCGTGCCAAAGGTTATTCAGACCAACGCTATAACTGAAAGACCTGAAGCCTGATGTCGTTGACATAAAACGTCGTTGATGTGAGACGACGTCGACATCCGCTTAAGACAGCAGGAGTCAGCACTGTCATCCACAGTTCTCGACGAGGCCGCAGTAGTGTGCAGTCGTGGAAAAACTAAAGTTAGACCTAGTCTACCTAAAATAACAGCCGCGCGATTCAGGGCCTAAGTGAGATAAGAAGAGGTGTGCGCCGGGTATAAAGCCACGACGCAGGGGAAAAGGAAGGAGAGTTTAATTCTAGGGCCGCGGGGCTTGACGTCGAGCCACGGGGGTGATAGGCCGATGCCAATGTCACGCGGCCAACCGAGCGTGCAGGGCCGTGAGTTGGCGGGGCCGGCAGGGCCGCAGGCAGGCCGGGCCTGTAGGGTTATGGGCAGGCAGGGCCTGCAAGGCCGCGGAACGGAGGGACAGTGGCTGGGCCAAGCTCTTCTTATAGGAGAGTTGCTCCTATCACTGTCGTGATAGGAGCTAGCCCAGTAGGTTACCACACCAAACTCTCACCCAGCAGATACCAAGAACGAATCTGACATGCCAGCCTACTGGGGAAAGCTCCTTTTGGAGCAGCCCAAAGCAACTGGACGCGGCCGATCTCGGCCACGCGATCCTCAAGATCGCACGGCTGAGATCTGTCGCGCGCAGATCAAAGTAGCCCCTGTGCGAGGATGACACACATAACTTGAAAAAAAAAAAAAAAAAACAATAACAACAACAACTAAAACTAAACTAACGTGAAGCGCCACATGGCGCTATACGAAGTGACTGGGGCACTTCAGTCCCCAGCCAATGTGACAGGCGCCCGTTAGAAACGGGCAGCCACGATTTAGGTAAGTTCTTTCTTTTTCTTTTTTAGATTCAGTTAGATTTTTTTTTAGATTTTATCTAGATTTTCTTTTTTGTCTTTTTCTCTTTCTTTTTTTGAGAGATTGCGTGCCCGTTCGTTCTGGACGAACGGGCATAAAAGAAAGGCACGATTGTGCCAGACTGTTTCGTCGGACTTCCACCGAATCATCAGGAGGCTAAGCCTCGACAGTCAATCAATCCGCCTGAATCAGCCACACAAACGCGGTTGTATTCAGGCGGCGTGATACACTCGGAGAGAGAGAGAGAGAGAGAGAGAGAGAGAGAGAGAGAGAGAGAGAGGGAGAAAAACCTACTTATCTGCGCCCGTTGGTTGAGCAACGGGCTGCAGACCGCCGCCTGCACCTGGCGCCGTACGCGTCCAGGTACGGGCGCGGGGGCAATAGGGAAAGAAGACCCTGTTGAGCTTGACTCTAGTTCGACTCTGTGAAATGACTTAGGGGAGGGGCGGCCGTTCGTACTGAACGGTAAGCTGCCCCTGCATAGAAAAACGAGGGGGTGGCAGCCACGTACGTAGCCGTGGGAATGGAGTAGATACAGGGTGGATATTAGAAGGAGAAGAGAAAAAAAAAAGGGGAGTCGCGAATCTAATCGCGACGCGGGTCCAGATGCAGGGGGTAGAAGCTTCTAGGCCCTAAGATGACAGCAGACTCTTGGATTTCAACAGTCTGCTTTACTTGGCTCTATACGGCCATTTGGGGCTGCGTCTGGCCGGGGGTGGCGGCGAGATGCATTACCAAGGCCTGGAACTTGGTTCCCCTAGGGGAACATCAAGTTTCTCAACCCTTGATCTCGTTTGAGATCAAGGGCCAGGCCTGACTCCGAGTTTTAGCTGGGGGCAAAGCAGCTGCCCTCAGCCCCCAGCCAGCTATAAAACAAGCCAGCCGCCAGCCAGCCAACATTCATTTGTGGCTGGTGCTGCTGGCATTACGCTTGGTAACAACCAACATTCATTTGTGGCTGGTGCTGCTGGCATTACGCTTGGTAAATGTTGGCTGCTGGAGGGGGAAGTGCTGGTGGGGTAGGAGGAGCTGAGAGGAGTTGCTATTGGCGACGGAGGAGGTCTGCAAGAGGGAATGAGAGGTGGAGGTGGAGGCTGTCATGGCCACCACCTTGGTAGACTGAGGAGTATAGGGGAGATGTTGCGCAACTTTTTTTGGCGTCGGCACCCATCATCGAGAAGTGTGTAGGGGGAATGCCGACCGCTCGGCACGGCAGGAGCTGTTTTTTTTTTTGGCGGTGACGCGGAAGCGCTGCCGAAATTTTGCGGGAGCGGCTATGCTTTTTCGGCAGTGACGCGGAAGCGCTACTGAAATTTTGCGGCGGCAGCTGGGGTTTTCAGCGGTGACACGGAAGCGCTACCGAAATTTTGTGGCAGCAACGGTGTTTCTTTTAGCATTGGTGTGAGGATGCTGTCCGGTCTTCGCGGCGGCGACGATAATTTTGAGAAGCGTCATTAAGAGGGGGGTTGCCTTGAAGTGGTGTTGACGTTGTGCCGCCCGCATATTGCGACGGCGACGCTTCGACACAGTGGTGGCAGAGTGGTATTGGTTGCAAGTGGTGACAACGCTAGGGCACTGAGGGGGTTGCGTGTCAGTGGGCGATCCTTGAGGGAGTGGTGTGGATCACTTTTCTGACAGTTTACTGCGGCCATCTTCTCATCTGGAGTGTGGTTTGTACGACTTTCTTGAGTGAGCCGTCTGCTATCTTTGGTTCAGCTTCACTCAAGGTCAGTTAGCCTGACTCAGTCCTCTTCACGCCTGTGTGAACCCACACTTGCTTGACCCTGTTCTTTGAGCGTTCATTGAAAAGGTAGAGGAGATGTGTGCATGCGCGTGTGAATGAAAGTCTGACTTGAGAATGGGTTTGCATTGTTTTCCTTTGAACTTGTCGCTTGTTCTAATGTGCAGGTGAGTAGGAAGATGCTTGAGAAATGGAGACTTAAGCATGTCAGCGAAAGTGAATGGGATGATGATTGTTTTCTAATTTTCGCTTACATGCATGTTGAAAGGGCGACAGCAGACGACGAGGAACGGAGCGATCACGTAAAGGGGAAGAAGTGAAGTGGACATAGATTTTTCCTGAGGTTACCCGTTCTTTCCCGAATGTCCCTCTCTATCTATGCCCGTCTGTCTAAATGTTTTTTTGTCTGTGACTTCCTCCTTCGTCTAGGTTCGCCCTTGACGTTAGGCGATAAAGGGATGACCGCCTACCGTGGTAAGTGCATTTCCTTTCCCTATGAGGCATCTGAGGCGGGGGTTTGTTGCCTTAGGGGCCGATCCTGTTAACGACTCGGAGTGGACCGCTTAGGCGGGGGGGTACCATGCTGTCGTGGTGGAGCCAGCCCAACTTCTGAGATCCGAGATTCGCTCGGGCGAGGACGAGGGGTATCCCAGGCCACCTCCTAGGGGACGGACGTGTGCTATTCACGGAAGGCGTTAAGTTATTGGCGGCTCACGTTAAGGAGAACCGTTATAGTTTACCCTTCTAGTGGCCGTCTTAGGAGCCACAAACGAATGGGGAACTGGCGCCATAAGAAGCCCAGTTCGTGTGTTCACTAGCTATGGACGGAGTGCGACTAGGCACTGCCTTCGTGGACAGGTTTGCGCCATAAGAAGTGCAAGCCTGGTGTAATCAGGGTAGCTGACAAGAAGATGTGCCTAGAACATTGCTTTGAGAGTTAATATGTCGGAAGCGAGTACTTCGTCATTTGTGGAACAGAAAGAGTAATTATTGTCCAGAAGGACAAGGCAGCCAACAAAATTTGAAGTCGGATTCCCGCCTTCGGCAGGGTGACCAAAATGTCAGTCGGCTACTAATTCGCATAGTGGTCGTCGACTTACTTGTAGATGGCGTTCACTCTAAAGTTAGGAAGGTAGTGACTTCATCACTAAAACAATGACACTCTAACTCTGCTTAAGAGTCGGGGTGCCTATATTCCTTGCTAGCACTCAGTATGGGGCGGGATGAAAGAACTTGGCAACGCGTCTCATAAAGTCGAAAAAGTCATGACAGCCCAGCCATCTCGCAGATAGAGTGAAGATATTTTAGTCAGACGCCACTTGAGTATCGCCTTGTGTATTGGTCATGTTTTGATCTTTTATTGATAGGTGTTGTTTGAAGCCAAGTCAACCTTTGTCGTATGCATGATTGTATTACATATAAGTTGATTTTGGAAGATAAGTCAACTTGCGTTGACCTGAGTCTTTTTTTTGAAAGGGTTTGTCTGAGTGACTCTTGATTGTCTTCGAAAGAAGGGACTAGGATCGCTAGAAGTCTTCCTTACGCTTGGAACGTCACGTCCTAGTCGACCGACGTCGGTCCGATTCCTGGGAGATCAGCGCCCCAGGGACAGACGACGTTCGGGTCCACTTTGGCGTTTAACTATGCGTACCTATGCTACAGCGAACGAGCAAACGCCCTCGGCCGCCCTACCTCTGCAACTGCATTATAAAAGCCTTTGCATGTAGGTCGGTAGCTCGGTAGGGATACGCCCCTAAGGGTGGTGACAGCCCCTTAGGGAAGGTAAGTTGTGCCCCGCGGAAATCTATCCTGTCGTAGGGGACCGTGGGATGTACAGCTGGCGCACTCGGCCGGAGCGGCGAAGGGTTGACGCGGGTTACCGTGCCGTCCCCGAGTTGTCTCTAAAAGGTTGAAAGACTAAGTTTCTCCTGCGTGACGCGGCCGAGAGGGCCCTCGCTCACGCGGGGGCCGATGCGCTCGACAACGGGAACTTCGGACGCCTGACCCAGACAATCTACCATAGGTCCCAATATATAGCCACCAGACAATTTTATTCGGATGTCAGTAGGAACTGCACCCAGTGACACCCTATCCAACCAACCTGAACCTACTGCAGATACTGAACCTTTATCCAGTGAATAGACCCCCCCAGCCTTGTATATGTAGCCCATAGGCGATGTGTAGTTCTATGTTATGTCTGAAGTCTATATATATGTGTACGTAGCCCGTAGGCGATATATAGTTCTATGTTATGTCCGAAGGCTATGTGTGTATCATGTGTGAAAACTTTGTGTATGTAGCCTGTAGGCGATGTGTAGCTCAATGTTATGTCCGAAGGCGTGTATGCAGCCGGTAGGCGATAAATAGTTCTATGCCATGTCCAAAGGCTAAGGCTATGTGTGTATATATAGCCCATAGGCGATATATAATTCTATGTTATGTCCAATGGCTATGTGTACTTTGTATATCGAAGAGAGAGAACGGGGTACGCTGGACAGGGACCCCCCCAAGGTCCGAACCAAGCTCGAACCCGTGACTTTGTAATATATAGTCGAATGACTGTACCACGTGAACGACCAGTGGAAATGACCCAAACGTGTGATTTGCCAGACTGGGGAGATCAACAGAACACCGAGAACCAACACCCCCAAACAACCCATGTGAAAACCCAGAACCAACATACAACACCATGAACAACCCTTAGGTGGTGCGTAGACAGTGTCTGTAATAACTAACTTGCGTCATCCCAAGGGTGTGTGTGTCCAGCCGTGCATTATTCTAACACCCTGCCGGTGCCCATGCGCAAGGCTGCGGATTTGAACCTGCAACCTTATACCACAATGCGCATTTTCAACCGGTGCTCTAACCACTGAGCCACATCAATTGGACAATTTACAGAGTGTTTTATTTTGGTGGGTTTGGCAAAGGTTGGGGCTTGTGTGGATAAGGCAAGGAGTATGAGTGCAGAGAATGGTTAAAGTTGACCTCGTGAAGTGTGTGGTCTGCCGATGTTGAATCCATTATATGATTGCGGATATGTTTTGTGAGAGGAAGTCTAGATTTGACTTTATCTACGATCATAAGTATATCTTGAAGGGAGTTACACTGTAATTGTGAGAGCAATCGACTCGTATCCTATAACCCCATTGTATGTATGTTGTGTATTTGCGTGGTCTACTATGACCGTTCGCATTGATCAAACAAGTCTATATTGAGAGAAAACGAGGATTTTTTTTAATTTTGTTTTTTATAACTTTTATAGTTGGACGTTAAGGTCCGTGGCGGTTATCAAAGTCAAACCTCTTGACCTGATCCTGGATGATGGAACCTTATTTATAGGGTTGGCGGTGTTTAAGCACCATAAAGGGCCAAGGTCTTCCTACCACTCGCCTGCGCAAAGTGCAGGAGAGGGTAAACCCCGCAGTCGCTTTTGTGATTGTCTTGTGTCGAGATATTAACCCCTCGAGTCGTCTGCCCGCCGACACTTGAGTGTCGAAAGTGATCTTGAAGATCGTTGAGGGCCACATGATCACGGGTACTGCATAGTACGTCATTCTTGCGACTGCTTGCGGAATCATGCATGGTTAGTCGATATGACAAAGCCTATGTCGCTACGATATTTATTCAGTTTTGCATATGTCGTTTAGGTATATTGTCATTAAAAAAGTTATGGGTTGGATAAAAAAGGGACTGGGCGTGATTTGTGCGTGTAACTTGGTTTTAGTTTTGAAATGGTACAACGCGTGGTTAGATGGACCGTCCTAGTCGACCGACGCTGAACCCCGCTTGGGACATCAGCCCCCAGAGCGTTGGTTTGTGCGCGGGTCCGATTAAGGCGTTCAACTGCGTGTACCCCCTATGCTACAGCGTACGAGAAACACCCTCAGCTTGGTCACCTCTGCGATTGCAACTGAGCAGCTTTCGCACGTGGTTCGGTAGCTCCGCAGGGATACACATGTCCAAAGGTGGTGACAACCCCTTGGGGAGAGGTAAGTTGTACCTCAAGTGACCCTATCCTGTCATAGGGATTCGCGAGAGGCATGGCTGGCGCACTCGGTTGGAGCGGCGAAAGGTCCACTGCGAGAAAGTCCAGATCCTGCGTGACTCGACCGGGAGGGTCCCCCTGCGGGATTGATGCGCTCAATACTGCTGGGTGGTCCGCCCATCTTTTAGTGGTTGTGGCTGCTGGAGTCTTTGTTCCCTTCATTATCTGTAGGGCTCTGCCATTCTTAGGGGTGTAGTGGCTTAACGGGGTAAAGTTTCCTGTTTTGGGCAAGTCATTCCAGCCAGATAGGTAGGGTTCTACCTTGAAGGAGGAAATTGGTCGTCCTCCTGAACATACCTCCTTTCCACCCGGCCTCATCGACACCCACACCCTCACTTCGTGTAGATTGTCTTTGAGATTAACTATCTCTTCATCTTTAGACTTAGAAGGTCTTCCGACGTGGCATTCGTCGAGCGCTGCCAAAGTTTGATCTTGGTGCCGAACAGAGTGCAAGGGCCGATCACCCGCCAAAATGTGGTAGGCCTTATTGGGGAAACGAACCACGTATCTAATGCTCGATGACGGTCTGGTTGCAGACACGATATCCAGGTAGAAGGAATGACAGTCTTCTGACTATTGAAATTGTGTTCGAGGTTATGTAATGTTGGAAGCCGCCGATGAAGGACCGCAATTGGGAGCCAGTCTTTCCGGTTATCATCCCAGATTTCCATGAGGAAAATTACTCCTTTTATGCTCATGGCTTTACCGAAGTTGCTTGTAGAGTCTGCTGCCGAGAATACTTCACCACTAACCTGAAGAATTCGAGGATTATCAAATAAAGGCTGATTCAGAATCTCCGTTCGAGTGGTTGGCTCCCTGAACGTTGTTGGCGGTGGTTTGTTCGAAGCGAAGAGAATTGATCTCCAAACTGCGGATTTCAGTCGTCATTGTGCAAATGAGGGAAGACATAGGCAAGGCCAGATGTTAGCGTGGTGCTCAAAATGCCAGTCCGACCCAAGGGTATACTCAGCCAATAGGATCCAGCCCTTTGGTGAATCAGACATCATGGCCATAACCGGCCGCTAGGCACAATTCTCAATTTTGGGCTCGAGTTGTTCTCACGCACATTTTCATGCCAATCTGGGCGTAATTGCGGTGACATGCACCCTCGGAGAGACTAGCATTACTCCAAAGCACCCCCTTTATTTTTTTTTTTTGAAAGGTAATCTATATACTTCTCTCAATCACTCTTTTTTTTTCGGTTGGTTTTGTTTTTAGAAAAGCCCAGGTTGTTGTAAAGGCCAGATTCTTCTTTTTTTTGTTTTTGTTTGAAAGTCTAATTCTTTTAAGTCCAACCAATTCAATTACCTGTCAAATCTGGACAGGACGGCCTTCCAGACATATGGTGTTTGCACTCATCAGTCAGCCATTGTTTTCATTCTTCTTCTTCTTCTTCTTCTTCTTCTTCTTCTTCTTCTTCTTCTTCTTCTTCTTCTTCTTGTTCTTCTTCTTCTGAACCTTGGGAACAGCCATTGTTTTTCTCTCAATCTCTCTTTATACAGTTTTCCCCATGTATCTCATGCTCTCGCTACTCTATGTATGTATATTACGGGGGAACACCAACCAACCTGGATCTCTCCCCAGCCCAGGGGTAGGTTTGCACCACAGGGGTGATGCAAGAGCAAGGCTGTACCAGCCCCTCATCACTGTGATGCGGGGTGGGCAGGCGTTGCCCATATGGGAAACCCGCAGTTAGTGCCGAGCACTATGGCCAGTCGCCGCACCTCCCCTCTTCCCCTCCTCCCCCCCCCTTTGATTAGCCTTGTCTAATAGCCAATACAGTTGGTGCATAGCACCCAACAATATTGACCAAGGTCCTGCCAACGCTGGCATGGGGGGCCAACGGGCTATTTCTGGATGGTAGGACAACAAGCATGCCCAGGCACGTACCTGAGGCCAATAAGGGCTTCACCTTCCTCCTTCCTCCTTCTCCATCCTGGTCATTCCCAGTCCTGTTTTAGTTCTCATCCATCTTTTTTGTTGTCCTTGCAAATCGTCGTTGGTCATTTCTCTCTCTCTCTCTCTCTCTCTCTCTCTCTCTCTCTCTCTCTCTCTCTCTGTGTGTGGCTTTTGAACGCATATGCGGTGTATTCGAATAGAACGTTGCCCGCACCTTGTCTTCATTTACAAAGCACGTGCGTTAAGTTCGGCTCTCTGTCTCTCTCTCTTTCTCTCTCGCTTGTGAACGCATATGCGTTGTATTCGAATAGAACGGTGCCCACACATTGTCTCCATTTACAAAGCACATGCGTTAAGCTCGGGGGAAGAAGGTAGGCCCGCAGTAAAGCGCCCCTTTTCTCGTTCGCCTGGCCCCGGCAGTCCGGTTCCCACTAAAAAAAACTGCCTCCTTTTCCCTCCAACCCAAACTACATCCCACCAAAACGCAACTGCTTCTTCCTGACCGTCGATGGCGCGTAATCTACGTTCCATGCTCGGCGGAACCGTGATCTGCGGCAATAGGGCATCCGCTGGTGGAGTACCTGTTTCACTTCCCACTTGTCGTTTAGCGAAGGAAGGAAAACAGCGCGACAGCTTATGCCGAGGCGGACGCCTCGTACAAGTGCTGACGTGGACACCACGTGCAACGTGCAAGATCCGACGTGGATGCCACGTGGACGCTTCGGTACACGGGCTGACGTGAGTGTGCCACGTGCAAGGGCTGACGTGAGCGCCACGTGGATGGCACTTGCAAAGACTCACGTGGACGCGCAAGGGCTGACGTGATAGCCACGTGGACCCCACTTGCAAGGGCTGACGTGAGCGCCACGTGGACGCCACTTGCAAGGGCTGACGTTGAGCGCCACGTGCAAGGACTCACGTAGACGCCATGTTCAAGGGCTGATGTGGATGCCACGTGGAAGGGCTGACGTGGACGCCACGTGGAGTAGGTGGCGCTCCCAAAACATTCGACGATCCCCGTGGGCAAGCAAAACGTTATGCCACGTGGCAATAGATTACTTTGATAAGTTGCAACGGGAAAACTGCGAATTGGCGGGAAAACTGCGAATTGGTGTTGTCTATGCTCTCGACTCGAAAATTTCCCGCCAATTTCGCCACGCTTGGTGTTTTTTCCACTTGGCAATAAAAACATTGCAAAGGGAATATAGCTGAGCTGTCCGTCGCCTTACTGATCGGACTGGATGTTGGTTGTGGGGAGGCAGGGAGCGTGGGGGAAGGCGGGGAGTGTGGGGGAGGCGGGGAGCGTGGGGAGGAGGCGGCGGACTGGGGGAAAGCGGGAAGCGTGAGGGGGGCGCGGTAAGGGGAAAGGGGGGATGTGGGGTTGAGAATCTGCCGACGCGACGGTGGGGTAGAAGCGGTGGGAAGAAGGATTTGTCCCGGAGGAGGAGGAGGAGGAGGAGGAGGAGGAGGAGGAGGAGACGAGGGAGCGGGTCGTTGAGTGGTCGAGTCGATTAGAGGTGATAGAGAGTGACTTGATTGCGTGACGAGATGGCTTTTCGTGATTTGGTGATGGGTGGCGCGGGCTGCAGCGTGCCAGGAGCTTCCACGTCGACGTCGATGAACCCTGTGGCGCGCCTTGCCGATGCCATGCTTGGAACATCAGCTAAGACGCAAGTGAGGAGTTGTCTGCCGCTCTTTGGATGTCTCTCCTCTACTTCCTTTCCCTCCACCTCTCTCTCTCTCTCTCTCTCTCTCTCTCTTTCTCTCTTCTTCTGTCGTCATCTTCTGCTTTCCTGTCTTCCATTTCTGCTTATTTTCTTCTTCTGCTGCCTCTTCCTTCCCTCCCTGTCTTCTTCCTTCGCTGTTTGCTTTTTTTCCTCACTGGCCATAACGCAAGCAGTTCGCTGCCCTGCCTTCTTCTTCTTCTTCTTCATCTTCATCTTCTTCTTCTTCTTCTTCTTCTTCTTCTTCTTCTTCTTCTTCTTCAATGATCTTCTTCCTCTTATGTTGTTTTTCTTCTTCTTTTCTCCCCTTGCCTCTTCTTCCTCCTCCTCCCTTTCTTCCTCCCGTTGCTGTTTTTCTCATTGGCTATGGCGCCGAGAGTTGCTGGCCCTTCTTCCTTCGGACTTGTCTTCTTCTTCCTCTTCTTCCTCTTCTTCCTCTCTTTTCCTCTTCTTCCTCTCTCTTCCTCTTCTTCTTCTTCTTCTTCTTCTTCTTCTTCTTCTTCTTCTTCTTCCCTCCTCCTCACGGTCTTCTTACGTTTCTTCCGCCTTTTCGTCGTCTATTTTTTTTCCTGTTGGTTTTTCGGTTCTCGTCGCGTCCTTGTGCCTAAGAAAGAAAAGCAAAAAAAGTTGACGAGAACCGAAAAACCAACAGGAAAAAAAATAGACGTCCTGCAATCGCTCGTCCTCGAATGTGTCGTCGTCTACTTACTCGTGTCCTTCAAATTCCTTGTGGTCTTTTTTTTTTTTTTTTTTTTTTTTTTT
>BFEA01000052.1:1887798-1897803 GCA_003427395.1 Chara braunii
GAGAGAGAGAGAGAGAGAGAGAGAGAGAGAGAGAGAGAGAGAGAGAGAGAGAGAGAGAGAGAGAGAGAGATGTTTACAAAGAGGTGGCGAGAAGAGAGGGAAGTGACCGAAGGTGGAAGTGGGAGGGCGAGAAATGATGTTGTATCTTTATTGACTATTGATTGATTTTATCCTCCGGCTCCTGCTCTTCTCTTTCCTTTGCCTTGATGCTGGTCTAGTTGCCATATCTTTGCGATTATTAATTTATCATTCATTGTGCATTATGTGTTTCATGCATGACGTTGATGGTGTGCATGTCTTGAAGTTCCTCTTTTTTTTTTTTCCCCTCTCCTGCCCGTCCGCCCCCCCCGCCCGGAAAACCAGTCTCCTCGCTAGGAGAGGTGATGAGAGCAGCCCCCCTAATGAGAATCCGGGATGCTCCAGTCTATTGGTGGGGAGCGGCACCTTCTGGAAAACGGGTCCAGCGTCCAGTTCCATGACATTTTTGTTTTCTTTAATATTTTTCCGGGACACTTCAGCGCGTAAACTACTTCCGTCATTTCCCTGACTTTTCCTTTTCTCAAAAAATGATGATCACAAAAAATCACGGAAGTCTGTGCACTCAGAATTTTGGGCACTGTGACCCCCTCCGCATTCGGCGGCGGTAGGCCGACGTTTCCTTGGTGAGCATGCATAGCACCGCAGGCCTCGGTTGACATAGGGGACAGTGGTGGTTTCTATTGCTGCAACCTACTTACGCCACAAAAACCTAAAAGCAACCACTTCTGAGGATCCGATAGAGTAGCCTGATTCAACGAATGTTTTTCAGCTCTGGAGGAATGCAGGCGGGCAGGTTCATCTGAATGTGGAACCGGGGCTTCAGTTAGTCCACCCATACTGACGGTCGGTCGGCAGGGAGTAGTCAGTCTTGGTCAAAATAAAACCAACTCTGCACTAATCAATCAATGAATACATTGAATAGTCTACATGGACTTGTACAATGGTTGGTTAGTACAAGAGGTATTTCTCGTGCCTGTTGTACATCCCTTTTCACCGTGGCATGTCCATTTTCCTTTTTGCAGAATTCGCGTTTTCTGCAGTTTGTTTCGAAGATGAGCAGAGGTGAGCTGATTTTCGATGAGAATGGTGTTAAGCCTGGTGTGGAATCGAAAGCAAGTGAGTGGGCCGCGGAGTTTCAGGAGGAGCATGGGCCAAAGTCGTGGGTGAATGAGTTCTCACATGCAAGCCGACAGCAGGTTCGCCCCATTTATCTACTCACCCTCTAAAAAACTATCGACCGCAGACTAACCGTGCACGCTGACCTGGATGACATGGTTTGATGGATGTCAGTGGATCGAGTGCTTGGACGGTTGCGATCTCATTTTGGACGGTGTTAGGGAGATTTTCATTGCACACGGTGTCCCTTGTGGGCATTCTGATGAGGTGCGCGGACGGCAGCGTTGTGTCGCTGACCGGTAGCCATGCCATGTGCTGGTCATGGCTAAATGATTGGTTCTACCAGTTTGCTTGGGCTGGTGGACCCGCCAGATCCTCAAAGCAAAAGGAATGACACAAGTCAGGCAGCAGGGATTGCAGTTTCTGCGTTTTTTTTTTTCTTTCTCAATGCACGTGCATGTTTTCCAAAGCCGTCATGACGCCAGCTATCCAGGCCAATGATAGGGTCCTAGGGACTGAATCTGGCCCTGAATGATGCCATATACAGTCAGGGAAGTGCTGATGTGCATGTCTGGCAGGTTTTACAAAAGGAAGAAAGGCAAAAAACGCCACTTAGTGGGAACACGCCGTAGGCATGATTCAGCAGTGCTGGTGTTGGAGCTGCCTCGTTCTTGTGTTTGTGTCTGTGCCCCGGATGTGCATGTGCAAGTGCGGACACTCACTGCTCTACTTCATTTGCATGTAATTCAGCTTGACATGCCAATCTACATACATTTAGGGTTTTGAGACCCCTTTCAAGTTTCAACACTCCCCTGCTTCCCCCTCTCTTTCGCTTTTCACCTGCACGTAAACACTTAAACCACCAGTACTTGGGCCGTACATCGGTCGCGGACCCTCTTGTCGTATACGCGCCGCAAATTTTGGGGCATATACGGCCGTTGATAAATTTGATTAATGGCCCGCACTGGTTCGTTTCTCGGTGCGCAGGGCGCGGCCAGCGTCGAAGAAAAGTGCCTCGGAAGTACTGGTGGTTTAAAAGCGTATGTTTGTGAGTTCCTCCAATGCCCCCCCTTTTTGTTGTGCATAAAGCATCTTGTGATCCACATCCATGTCTTTCTACATACATTGAGGGTTTTGAAACCCCTTTTAACACCCCCTGCTTCCCTCCTCTCTTTCCCTTTCCAATTGCTTGTTGTTCATAAAGCATCTTGCAATCTGCCTCCGTGGCCCCTTTCCCCTCAGTTGCCACTACTACTGACGCCCTCTGGAGAAAGCGGCCATGTATACAAGGAAGCTACAGATAGCATTGACATTGATGTTCAGCATGGGCCATAGTGCAGGTAGGGCGCCGAATGTGCAAAAGATGTCCCCTGACGTCAAACCTGGGACATTCACCTTCCTCCCCTGTGGGGGTCGCCTTGAGGGAGTCAAGGGCCATAGTATGGAGCCAGCAGCCAAAAGTAGAGGGGTTTGGCTGCAAAGTATGGTAGGCGTCAAAGGCCCAAAAGGTGTGGCAGTCGGTCCAAAAATCGAGGGGATTGGCGCCGACGAAGGTCTGAAACTAGCGAGGGGTTCGACGACCAAGGAGTGGTAAGTGGCAAAGTGCACAGAACAGTCCCCTTCCTCCGCTCCTTTTCGTGCAGTGCCACTGAATGCTCTCCCTCTCGCTCCTTTTTTTTTTTTGGGAGGGGGGGCGGGGGGGAGGAGGTTGAAATAGGTCCTTATGGTCCTGGCTCCATATCCATTCTGGGAAGCTTCAGTCTAGTTCCTTTCCACCGACAAGTCAAGAATTGAAATACATGGTGAGCACTCACGCTTCCTTCCGTCTGGCCGAGGGAACCCTGACCAGCATTGATAGCTCCAGATCCGGAGGATTGACTGTCAGCTTGCCCTACCACTTTTCCTCTCAGAATCTACAGTGACTCTGTCAGATGATTCGTGTAAATCAAGAAAAGAGGAGAGTTGTCTATATTGTTGAGATTGCAATCTCAGTTTGCCCATCACTGGGTCATCGTCCTTGTCGGAGTTGTGCTGTGCCATTTCTTCCAAATCAATCTGTTATCTGCCACAGCTGCAATCTTTCCCTGTAGAAGCCAGTTTCTCATGAAAGCCCGTCTCTTGATAGTTAGCCTTTCTGGTCTGACTTTCGTTGTTGATGTCACCTCCCTCCATCTGGATCGAATCTCAGTTTCAGCCATTCCCAGCAGTAGAACCCACATTTCTTCCCTTGCCACCTCAGTACCCTTAATAGTCTTCGTCCACCTCCTTTTCCAGATTACCCATAGAGCCAGCTTCCTGTGCAGGTGAAACCAGACTTCCATGCCGCCTTTGAGATTGTTAGTATTGATGCATAGGAGCAGGATGTTCAGGGGAGTTGTGGACGGAGGGGGTGATGAGAAGAGGAGGGACCATAGGTCGTGCACCTTGTTCCATATCCATGCTGCTTCCATGCAGTACAGGAGGCAGTGGGGTATATCTTCCTGGATGTCGTCTGTGCACAACCTGCATAGTTCAGAGCTGTCAGGGTTTGTATGTTTCCTCCTCTTGTGGAGCAGACCCAATTCATAACCGAATTTGACATCATATTCAAATATTGTCCTCGTTCTCCCGGACTTGCCCTGCTTCCAAACCCACTCTTTCGGGTCGAATTCGAGGTCTGAAATGCCGAGATCAGGTTGGAAGACTTTCCACGGTTTGGCCTTTGAGACCCTCCGGGTTTGCTAGGGGTGCTGGTAAGAGCAGACACCCCTAGCAACACGTGCGGTTGGCTCCAGTCTATTGGTGGGGAGCGACACCTGCTGGAAATCGGGTCCAGGGTCCCTTAGAGTATAACAGACTTGGCCAACTATGAGAAAATGTCATGGTATCTGCCAGCATTGATTGCCCTGGTTTGTCCCAGGGGATTGACTGAGCAGTACTGAAGGAGCCTCTTCACCCTTCTTCAAGGGATCCTGTTGCTTTTTTGAAAAAGCTGTCTTCTTAGCTAAACAGCCTGGGCTGAGATTCCTCCCTGTCGCCTGCTGATTCCGCTGCTGAGATCCCTTCATTCACCTGTGTACCAATGAGCTTCAACCATTGAGTGTGCAGATGGCGCGAAGAGATCAGGAAATTCTGAGAGAGGTCGCAGCGGGATGGAGGTTATCCTGGTCCAGTCGGAAGGTTTGTAGTGTGTCGGAAGGTTTCTAGTGTGTCGCACTAAGGTTCTTTGTTTTGGATTTCCAGCTCTTGTATAGAATTTAGATAGGTAGCTGAGTGGGTTGGTTCAAGAGACAAATCGATATGCTCTGGTAGGCTGGGTTTGGGAGATGAGTATGCCCCAATCCCCGAATTTCCACGAGAAGTCCTCCCTTAGGAGGGAGAGCCATTGTGTTGGAACGCTCTTCTGAATCAGCGTTAGGTTTTCAGTGAGGGAGTGACAGCCTTTTTAGACATTTTGTAGCTCCTGTTCAGTAGACCATCCCATCGTCCTCGGTCATCTGCCCAGATGTGTTTCACCTGCCATACACCTTTTTCCACCCAGGATAACCATCTTCGGTCTTTTGTGCGTAGTGTCCACGACACTCGGCTAGGGTCGATGATCCAAGGGTTGCAGAAGAGAGGTTGTCCCAGGACCTCTTCTCTGTTTCCTGGTGAACCGTGTTTGCTTGGCATCATTCTACGCCAGGCTGTGATGGTAGGGCTCCAATATGAGATAGCTGTTTGAGTGGGGTTTGTGATAGGCTCTGCTGGGTTTCTTTTGCGAGGGCTGCCTGATTTGATTGTCCAGTCCTTCGCCATAAGCAAGTAGAGACCTCTCATGTTCGGGGGGGAGTTGATGGGCGCCAGGTTTCTGATATTGTCTAGAGCCATCTGGGTCCATGGAATGAATTGTTTGATCAGGATCTTGATAATCCATTTCATCTGCAGTGCTATGGACTCATGTTTGGGGTCTATTAACCCAAGGCCCCCTTCCTGTGGTTTCCTACAATCTTCCCCCGAATACAACATACGGTCATTATAGCCGAATTTAGACTGAAAGATAGACCAAATTCGGCTATAATGACCGTGCGTTGTATTCGGGGGAAGACTGTAGTAATGTGGTTCCAGGCTACCCTGTTGATACATGTGGTCCTGTTGGGATCTCCTGTCCACAGATAGCATCTCACCCTGTTTTTTAACGTCTTGAGGTCGTCGTCAGGGGGAGACCAGATGGATGCCATGTACCACAGCGTGGAGAGGATTGTTGTGTTAATTAATAGGGCGCGTCCGCTTAATGAGGCTTGAGTGTTTTTGCATAGGGTCAAGCGGCAGCGGGTAATTGCCCTGGCAATTAGGCTCTCTGACCCATTCCTGGCCATACTCCTTCCTTGTTGACCATGATGCCCAGGAAACGTAGTGCTTGCTATCCCGTCGTCCATGACATGGGTGTGGCTGTATCGGATTTCGTCCAAGAGCGAATGGTGTCCCTCTTTCATTCAAGAATGAATGATGTTTCGCACTTGTTCAAGGATGACTGATGACGTTGATAACCGATACATGGGACGCAAGTATTTCGAAGCGTCTCGGCTCGAAAACTTTGAAAAGTAGCTTTATGTTACGCAGATTTCTTCGGACTTGATTTCCGAGCGATGTGAATCCATCTCTTGTTCCCAAGGTTTCTGAAGAAAAGTGAGGGCATACCCACACTAGAATGTTTTTTGATTAGCTCTAGCGATAGTTGTGGTCAGATTCGTCCGTGCGCAGTCGTAATTGTGGCCAGATGCAGCCATGGAAGTGCTAGTGTGAGTGCACTCTGATGAGAAAGGGACTGGCTGTAGGACAAGCCAGTATTGGACGTGTGTGTACCTGTTGGCATAGGGGTAGGGTAGCCACAAAACCAGAATAATCCCTGGGGGATAGTGTAGCCACAAAGCTACAATAATCCCAGGGGCTATCCCCCCCTCTTTTCCGAAAAGAAAAAGGGGTCCAATTTGTGTCACAGATGCATCATTAATTGGGGTATAATTGGGGTACACTGTACACACGAATCGTTGAGGCCGAAGGGTACCCACAAAGAGACAATAATGCCAGGGGCTATGCCCTTCCTTTTCCAAAAAGAAAAAGGGGTCCAATAACTCTCCAATTCCTGTGGCTGATGCATCATTAATTGGGGTATAATTGGGGTGCAGTGGTACACACAAACTGTTGATGCTGAAGGGTACACACAAAGGTATAATAATGTCAGATACTCACAGGGAGATTGGGGGGGGGGGGGGGGGGGGGGGGGATGGGGCGGGGGCATCACCTTTTTCTTTCCAAAAAGAGAAAGAATCTAATGATTCCAATTTGGGAAGATGATGGTGCATTGACTAGGTTTGAACGGTTGATGTGGGTGGGGGGTTTCTTCTTTTCCTCGATTTCTTTTTCTTTTTCTTTTTCGTTTTCCTTCCGTTGAAGGATCAATGGGCAGATGAATTTGCAGAGCAGGTGTCAGACACTGACTGGACGCAGGAGTTCGGCGAGCAAGTCGCACGTGGAGCTTTCAGTGGCACAGAAGCCGAGTGGCTTGACTCATACAACAAGTATGCATCCATGAACTGTTGAAATACAGACCCAAGTTCGTATCCAGATGCAAACAGATGAGCAGAGTAAAATAAAATTTAAATAATAAATAACCTTGATTACCTGTGGTTGGTCAATTCAATGATGATATCTCAGGGCCGTCTTCCTGTATGGAAAGAAACAAATAAAGACAAGTATGCATCTAGGCTGTTTGGCCGGGCGCCCGGGCTCCCAACTTGTGCCTGGATACATGCCCGTGTGGCTGGCCAGGCATGAACCCCGGGCAGGGTTCCGGCAGCCCCAGCCCCAGCGCCAAAAAAAAAAAAAGAAAAAAAAAAATGCGGAAAAGAAAAAAATTGTGTAGAATCCCCACTCTCCTCCACACGTCTTTGCTTTTCTGCTTTTCTACAGTCCATGTTGAACACCGGTTCACAGTTGCAGTGGTATAAACTTATAAAGGCATCGGCTGTTAGAGCCGAGGTGACTGGTTCGATTCCGCCTGGCTGCGGACCGATCAGGGCTACATTGACAACCTTACCGACATATCGTTTACATGTCTTGCGCCATCAATAAACTTGAATAAAGTTGAATAAACAATAAAAGATGACTGTGCATTCACACTCCGATTATTCACACTCGTCTTGCATGCAAACAGCGATACAGCAACTGGCGACATGCGCCCTGACAGTACTTAAGATATCGTAACCAGATATGAGTTCTCTTCAACTGGCTATGGCGACTGGGCGTCCACACAACTCACTGTTCGCACTCTGGATCACCCTGGATGTCCCACACGCAACACTCAGTATCATACGCAACGCACACACACGCTATGCTACAGCTGTGGCAGCGCTAGCTGCCACTACCTATCGCTACACTACACTTCTCTGCCCACTTTGTCTTCGGGCACACTGCAGACCTCCTCGCACAAGCTGCTAAGGCAGCGCTTCCGCATGGCATCCGCAGGAATGAATGAATGGCTGGACGCAGCCTCTTGATTTATACTTCTGCGCTGCGTTGGTCCTGTCTCTTATACACATCTAGATGTGTATAAGAGACAGGGTACTTTCTAGACTCTCCCTTGACTGTATGACGACGACCCTACGACGCAGTGCAGTTGCACTGGGGTCCTGCTGTTTGACCTCGCCACTTGTCCTCGTCTACAACGTGGGCTTGCTTTAGTCACACCACTTGGCCACTTGCCTGCACCACTTGACCACTTGCCAACCTTCTAGAAGGACTGCAGCTAGACTTCTAATCTACAGGTCTACAGATCGAATCCTGGCTACCTATAGACCTACGACAGACCTACTTACCACTGGCGGTTCTACAGGTCGCAGGTTCAATTCTTCGAGTTGACACAGGTATTGTACAGAGGTAAGTTGGGGAACGAGGGCTCGAGCCATGGGATCTGCATCAGCTACTTCGAACTGGTGAATACCGTTTCACTCCCGCCGGCCTAGATTCGAGGTCCTCCGAGAAATTTTCAATCCAAGGCAGGACCTTTACCTCGCTGTTGTCTCTCGTAGGCCCGGACTATATCGGGAGCTGTCTCTAGAAGTTCAGATCTCGTAAACCAGCGGGCGTCTTCCGGTTCTTGATAACTAAAATGAACCTTGTACTGTTTCTGCGGACGACCCCTACCTCCGGTTCTGAAGACATCTTCAGCCACTATACCGTCAATGTCATATCTTCCATCCATATCTGGTGGGATCATCGATCTACGGGATGGAAACTGATCACTTGCTTGACAAGGTATGCATGGAAAACTGGGTAAGTGTGGAGGTGTGCTGGGAGTTCTATAGTGTAGGACGGTCCGTCTTCGCTGCCCTTGACTTCTAAGACTGGCCACGGTCCTCTATAGGTGGGCAGTAACTTCTGCGAGATGTTCTCCTCAGGTGTAACCCAGACTAAGTCGCCTACTTGAAACTGTGAGGGGCGACGATGTTTATTCGCTTGTTCTATCATCCTATGCTGGGCTTTCCTGAGGTTTTCTACAACAGTAGCTAGTTCTTTTTCGTGCTGTACAGCAAACTCCCTGGTCCCGGGCGGCAATCTGTGAATCTGATCGCGGTTGAGTCCCTCAAACGGTCTGCGCGGTCGAAAGGACTTGTGTAGTTCGTTGGGAGTGCGACATGTAGACAAATGCACGCTGTTATTGTACGCACTAGCTACTTTGGGCATCATCTCATCCCAGTTAATCTGATCTGGTCTAATGTACATGCGCAGAACTTGCTGTAGGATTTTGTTCATTTGCTCTGTCTGACCGTTAGTCTCTGGATGACGGCCGGACGACATCAACAACTTAGATCCGTATACTCCCATGAGTTCTTGCCAGTTCTGGCTAGTGATGCGACTATCTCTATCGCTAACTATAGACAGTGGAATCCCATTCTTACTAACCCAACAGTAAAAAAACCTCTGTATTACTAAGTCGGTACGCGCCTCTGACGGCAAAGGAACAAAAACTGCGTACTTGCTAAAGCGATCAACTATGACCATGACTTGGCTCTTGCCATGTCTACTCTTGACTTGGGTATCCATGAAGTCGATGGACACTGAGTCTCCCGGTTGGTCCGGAATGGGCAAGGGGCTGAGAAGACCTAACGGGGCACGCGTAGGAGACTTGTTACGCTGGCAGACTTTACAACTGCGAACATACTCTACGCAGTCATTCTTCATTCCCGGCCAGGTATACGCGCGCATCAGATTGGCTAAGGTCTTTTGCCAACCGAAATGACCCTCTGTGTCGTGGCATTCCCCCAAAATCAAACTACGGATGTCTTCGCTATTGGGAATGCACAGGCGGTCAAATACATTAGTCTTCTCGAAGAGTAGCCCTTCAGTAGTGCRGTAGTTCGGCTCGGTCTCTGGGGCCTCCTTGACTCGCGTGAGGAGCTCACTATAGATAGGGTCCTGCGCGTAGGCTTCTCTAACCTTCTGCTGCAGATCCTTTCCTATATCGAGGTAGTGTACTATTGCCCCAAAGTAATCTGCTCTCCTACTCAGAGCATCCGCGACTACATTGTACTTCCCTTTAACAGGCTTGAGCTCGAAGTCGTACTGATCTATCTCTGCGACCCACCTAGTAAGCTTAGGTGTCATCTTGGCCTGCGTCTTTAACCATCGTAATGTTTCATGGTCAGAATAGACTTTGAAGTGCCTCCCAAGCAAGTAGTGCTTCCAGTGGTCTAATGCTTGCCTGAGAGCGTAGAGTTCCCTCTCATAGGTAGATGTCGCAACCTTCTCTGAAGGCATCCTAGCGGACATGAACTCTACGGGTCTATAGCCATTGCCATCGTCTTGCTGTAACACTGCGCCTATGCCGTA
>BFEA01000052.1:1947333-1962417 GCA_003427395.1 Chara braunii
TCTCTGTCTCTGTCTCTGTCTCTCTCTCTCTCTCTGTCTCTCTCTGTCTCTCTCTCTCTCTCTCTGTCTCTCTCTCTCTCTCTCTCTCTCTCTCTGAAATGGAGAGATCTACATTTGAGGGAGGGAGGTCCATGGAATTTGGCTTGGATTTTTTACCTTCAGAGAACTCATCTCGCTCTTGCTGTGACATTATTATGATGATGATTAGTATGATTAGCATCATATTAATCATCACGCTGCGAGTGTGGGAACTGGGCAAGGCACCCCCAGGAGGGGGCCCAAGAAGGGACCCAAGGTAATTCTGCTGATGATGCACGGCTCCTAATGGTACTGCTTGAGCGATTTGTTTTCTTTTTTTTTCCGCGGTTTAGGCGGGGAACGGGGGCGGGGAGACCACTGCATTCTTATGTGCCAGAAACATGGAGATCCGGCGAACGGCAGTGATCATTCATCCAGATGGAGATCCGGCGAACGGCAGTGATCATTCATCCAGATGGAGAACCGGCGAACGGCAGTGATCATTCATCCAGAAGGACCTGTCAGTCGTGCGGAACGAGGAGAGAGGAGGGAGGAGGGAGTAGCTTCACCCACAGCGACTCCGATTGCGGGAGATTGGAATAGTTGTTGTCAACCAACCTTATAATGAGTCAGAACTTTTTTTTTTTTTTTTTTTTTTTGTTTCGGAACTTTGAATCGATTAGAATTTTGAATCAAATTGAATTGAATGAATTGATAAAAATCGAAAGAACACTTGTCTCCTCTTCCCTAGCGTCCTCCTCCTCCTCCTCCTCCTCCTCCTCCTCCTCCTCCTCCTCCTCCTCCTCCCCTGCTGGTGGTTGGTGCTTTTGATAGTGGCCTTTTTGTCCTCCTCTCCCTACAACTCCTCCGCCTACTACTCCTGCTGCTGCTGGTTGCTGCTTTTGACAGTAGCCTTTTTGTCCTCCTCTCCCTATAACTCCTCGTCCTCCTCCCCTTGCTGCCGGTTGATGCTTTCGATAGCCAGCCTTTTCGTCCTCCACTCCCTACAACGACTCCTCCACGTGCTCCTCTCATGAGCACTCTTTCACTCCTCCTCCTCCTGCCCCCCTCCCGTTGCCTCTTTCCTTCGCTTCCCGAATCGTCCTCCTCCTACTGCTGCTGCTTCTCTCCCTCCTGCTGGTTGCTTTTCCTCCCCCTCTCCCCTCGACTCCCAGGTCCTCATCCTCCTCCTCCTACTCCTCCCGGTCCCTCCAGTTTTCCTCTTCCCTCACATCTTCCCTCTCCTCCTTTTTCTCCCCTCCTCCTCTCACCTCTGCATGCGCCGCAAGTTGTATGCATTCATAATGTGAGGGCGCGTAAAAAAAAAAAAAAAAAAAAAAAAAGTGAGGGTGCGTTTAGCTTGTGGAAGACAGCAGGTCTATTGTTTGCTAGGCGAGCGCAGTGAATGATTTTTTTTTTTTTTTTTTTCAAAAGGATAAATGATATTTCTCTTCTGCATAGTGGGAAAAAAAAAAAAAAAAAAAAAAGGTTGATTTGAGTTTTGATTTTTTTTGCAAGGAAACATGCAAATATTAAATGATAATTTCGCCGATTTAGGGAGGGAAAAAAAAAAGGAGCAGAAAATAAAAGCGAAATGCACACCAAATACTACAAATAGGGTCAAGCAACACACGGTAGTCTCGTGATAAAGAAAGCCTCTCCACCGCCTCCGATTATCAATACAACGACAATGTAGCATTCCTTCAGCCGGCCTGACCGCGCTTCCTATTTCCTAATCTCCTACCCGCCTAACCTATCTACATGTCACACTCTGTCCACGTTTCAGTCACCCAATGGTGTTTGAAGACTCTGGTCACACAGGCTCCTTTTGTCACGCCAGGTCCGTGCCTTGTTCCCCACTGCCTCCCTTCTCTCTCCTCTCGATCACCACACCTCCTCCATTCGGCAAGCTTGCGCCCAGCCAGCTATGGTTGGTGCCTTCTTCTTCCTGTGGCTGCCACCACAGCAGCATCTCCCCTTTGCACACAGCGCTCAGCGACTACGCACGAGCAGCGGTGCCGCATTGCGTGAATGCCCGAATGTAAGAGTCTGGGCGGTCTCCAGACTTTTGTGTTTGATGGGACCCCCCCCCCGCCCAGAGGCCGGTCGGTTCCTAGTACCCAATGCCTGGGGGGGGATATTAGGAGGCTGTGCAGACCCAGCCTCTGCAGCCAACTCATGGGCTGGGCCAACTGGTTGGTTGCAAGGGGGGTTGGCCAGTGCCAGCCACCTAGGGCCCCCTCACATCGGCATTCACTTACGACCAGCTTGCATTTTCCTGCCCCACCTTCGCTGAGACTGCGCAGGGCCTTTTCAGCATGATTAAGGGCCCAAAAAATCCTCACATTCCCTCCCCCTCAGGTTCGGAACCCCTATGAGAAATTCAGAACCCTTCATTTGAGCCCTCAGGTTTAAACCACCAGTACTTGGGCACTGCGCGCCGCACCGGCCGCCCAAATCTCGAAGCAGCGCGGGCTGTAGATTCGATTTATCGACGGCCCGCCGGCCGCGGAAATCGTGTAGCGTTAACGCTAAGGCGTCGCCCAAGTACTGGTGGTTTAACGCCTGTTCATACTGATGGAAGCACAATCCGTGGTTGCGGTCTTTTTAGGATCCAGGTGATATAAGAAGGCCACCCTGTACTTCTTAAAGAACCCCAAAGGCCGCTTCTATTCTGGGGGGCGTCAGTCCGGTTGCTTATCACCAGCAAACATGATTTCAAGAAAGAGAAAGTAAAGAAATGTGGAGATAAAAAATAAATAAATGAAAATGTGGATGACGGTTTTTGAACTTTTTGTGCATATCCCTTTTTTTTCTTTTTTCTCTTTTTTGGTGGTGGTGGGGCGGGGGGGTTGGAGAGGGGGGGTTGGTTCTTGTGCATATATTCTTGTTTATGTGAGATACACGTGGAGTGGATCATGGGTCATGTTAATTTAAAGGTATAATAATAATTTGCAAAACACCCCCATAAGTTGAGATATATGCCAAAATGCCCCTGAAAGATGTGAGTAGAGCGAAATATGCCCTTTTGGGCGCAAATTCTGTGTTATGCCCCCTGCCAGGCTGGTGCGCAAATTTGCAATCTTGACCTTCCCATTTGGGCCTGGGCATTTGCAATCAGGCCTTACAAAAGCTGGCAAGTACTGGGGCATTGTGCAAAGTTGGATGGTACCCGGTAGGGGTATATTGCAAAGATGGAGGGTCCAATCGACACAAGGGGAAGTTCACAAAAGTTTTTTTTCTTGTCAGAGCCTCAGAGGGACATTCCACTCTAGTCACATCTTTTAGGGGCATTTTGACACATATCTCAACTTTTTTTTTTTTTTTTTTTTTTTTTTTTCACATATCTCAACTTATGGGAGTATTTTACTATTTTTTTTTACTATTTTGGGGATTATTATCTCTAATTTAAAAAAGGGGTAATTAGGGCGCAGTCACTATCTCAGTTTAAACTTTAAAATCCTTTTCGGGCATCCCTCCAATAGAACACATCCCCACCGGACCCTAAAGCGGGGTTGTATGCATTCACGGTTTTCCTCGCTTTATGCATTCACGGTTTTCCTCGCTTTGGCACAACATTCGCGAAATCGTGGCTGAAACACATTTTCAAACTGAAACCATGACTGCGCCCTAGTTTTTCCTTCAGAAAATCTTGGAAGAATGCTCTCCGACCGCGTTGGATGATGGCCTTGGGGAAAAGGGGATCGGAAAAAGGGATCTTTTTCTTTTCGGGGGGGGGGGGCGGGAGGGGAACAGGAACTGCATAAGGGAGTGTACTGTGAGGAGTGATAAGTGCATCCCCTCATAGTAGGTCCTGTAGATGTTTAGGGCCTCCAATCTCTATAGCAGATTGAGAACGGTGCAGAAAGTGCTGACGCACAGATGCAATGTGTTGTTCACTCATGGCGAACATAGATAGACCGTAGTCAAATCGAAACGAAACGCTTTTGCCTTAGAAAATGTCGATACAGCAAGGCATAGCAGCTGCGCGACTACGTCATACGCAAGCGCACAACTCGTCGTCACACCTGGCTTTCCCCGATGCGTTTCGGCTGGTGCCAGGCCCAGCCTCCTCAGGGGGGCGTTCCGAAAAGCGGACCTATCTAAATTGTCTCGCGGCTGTTAATACCGGAGCAAAAGCAGGAAAAAAAGCACACCCACGAACAGACAGCAAAACAACAAAGCGAACCAAAAAGGTTTCCGACCTAACGTCCCTACTTAGCTAATTAAGCTCTCCCCCAAAGGAAAAACTCCAATAGCTACGAACCGTCAAATCCGACATGCTAGCCTACCCTTCTTCAACCCTTCCTGGTTCTTGGTACCTTCAAAAACGCATCACCTAATTTCCCAGGTAACCCTTTTTGCCAACTGGCCCCAGTCCGGGGCCTTTTTTCGAACGAACTTCCACAGAGTACCGTCAAACAGTTCCCCTGGGTAGTCCTGCCTGCGCAGCTCGCGTTTCAGCGTCAGCAGGCTTTCCTCAACCCCAGAGGATGTCAGCGAACATTCCCGAATCTTATGTAGCATCCCGTTCACCAAACTCCGTTTTTGCCTCGGACAGGTGTATGAACCGAAGTCCTGGAAGCTTCTGTAACTTAGTCTTCCTTCTTGCTCCCAGACCTCGGTGAAATTCTTTGACCGGTACCAGCAAACCACCTTGTTCTGCTCAATTTTGACCCTACACCCCAGAAAGTTCCACTCCTTTCTTCCTTCATCAGTCCTTTTCATAGTGAGTTTCGGTTCATACGACTGCTCAAACTTCCTCACTATCTCATCCGCCTTCCGACTTTTCTTCTTGCCCCATCCCTTCCACACGAACAAGGACACGTCGTCCACTAATCTAATTCCCTTGACTAACCGTGCATCCTTACCCAGATTCTTCAAAAAAGCATTCTCAAAAAAGGCACACAAAATACAGGCAATCGGAGGGCTACTTGACTTCCCCATCGGGATTCCCTCCTTTTGCCGAATCAACCTCCCAGACGACCACAAAAAGGTGTTACTCAGATCCAATTCCACCATCTCCTGGATGGCTACAAAATCCACTTTCGTTCATCCCTCTTCCCCGTTCTTCTTCCCAAATGATGCCCCTCTTCCCTTTTTCTTCACGATTACATGACTCTTTCCTCTTCTCTCAAAACATCCCAGTATCCATCTCACTGCACGTTTCACAGTCTAGTGGGGTAGCTTACTAAACATTTCTTTAATGTCGTAGGCTACCCCCATCACCTCTCCCTGTTTCCTCTGGTTTGCCCACCTGTTAATCCCTTCAAGCCTTGTCTTCAGCAGATTCATAGCCTTCATGTTGAAGTGCTTCTTTTCTTGCAGGGAGTTCAAGAGAAAGTTCAGGGCTTTTGCGACATTCTGATTCGCCATCTTCGCGGGCTCATTGAACGAGGGAGTAATTGGTCGAAACTTCATCGGGTCTTTGTGCTTCGGGAGCGCGTACGCCTTCCCCCAAGATCCTTTTCCATTCCACTTCCCGATCCTCTTCAGACCTCTCTCCTCGTATTCCTTCTTCCCCCTAGCCATCACTACTTCCTCTTCTCTCCAAACAGCATCGAAGGCTTCGTTTCCCCAGAAACTCTCACGCATCCCGGCTTCGTAGCTGGCTGGGCAAACTACCAGCATTTCCGCCGGATTTTTGTCCAGCGGACAGAACACCAGGCCCTCCCACCTCTTTTTCACTTCCTCTATGCTATCAAGCAATCCATCCTTTCGCTTCCTTGCCCTCCATAGGCATCTCCTGGCTTCCCGGATGGTCCAGGTCGACTCTATCCCGTCCCTAATCATCTCATCATTTAATTCTCTGCACAGTCTCCAATCCTCATTCACACTATCACACCCTCGCACCACATTTTTCGCATTCATGATCCTGGGATCCACATCACTCTGACTGCTCAGACGGAAGGATACGTGCTCCCCCTGTCGGGGGGAAGGACGAGGCTTGCACAACAGCAAACTGAAACCATCTGGCGACTAAAGCGCCTATGGTTGTGGATCCTACTTTGTTTTTTTCGCTAGACCAGTCTGAGCTTCTGACAATGTATCTTCGTCTCGGTCGGTGAGCGACACTGAGCAGCAATCTTCTCGGTTGAAATCTTCCTAATCTCAGCTCTCGAGACCCTCTCATCGTACTTCACTCCTACCACTGTTTTTCTCCGCAATGAGACACCAAATTTCTTCCTTACCACCCCATCCACTACTGCCTTCAGCGTTTTCCTAGTTGCCTTCCTTGAGAAACTTCGAATATTCGAAAACAACACCGCCAATTCCTCCAGCTGCAGCTCTCGTAATTTCTGTCGCTTCCATGGACACTTCAGCAACTGATGCAACTTCCGTTTCTGGACTGGGTCCCCCGGCTGTCTTTCCCTCACCCGTAAGAATCTGATCTCCCCTCCTTCTTCAAAGAACGACTTCCCTCTCTTCAGTTTTCCTTTCAATCCCTTAAACTGCAGATCAGACTCCCCAAACCGTCTTTTGACTACATTCCAATCCTCGCCCCATATCTTTCCTCCGCTCGAAAGAACAACTCTCTCCTTCTTTCCTTTGACTTTGGCAATAGCAGTAGTCAACTTCACGGCGCTCTTCTCCCCAGTTACTTCGATTCTCACAACCTTTTCGTTATCGAAATATCTTCTCCGCTCCTTCTTCCTCTCTCTCCTTCCTTTTCGCTTCCTCTTATTCCTTTTATTTCTCCCATTGTTACATCCCTTGACGTTTAGTACAGGACACCACCTCTTGATCAACCTTGCTTCCAGCCCTACGAGCTCCTTCTTATCAGCCACAGCTACCGGTATCGCTATATATGACTCCCACCCCCACTTCCGAAGCCATGTATACAACTTATTTCTCCTCCCCGAGTCTTCAGCGCAGGTTCTCCCCACGTGCTCCGCCCATCTCTCACTTAGTCCACGTTCCGTCTTACCAATATATACTAATTTACACCATGGATTAATGAGCGCATAAACGCAGGAATACGGATCATCCCACCTTTCCCTGTCTTTCTCGAAAATATCCCAGCAGCATTCGACAAATTTCCTACCCCACTCTAACTCACCTTCTAGAGCTAGCAGCAAAATTACATTCCTTAGAATCCTCTCAACCAAGTGCTTCAACTTCCCTGCACTATAGTTAAGTTTACACCACTTTCGGCATTTCAGGAATTCAAGCAAGGTATCCCAACTCTCGCTCTTACTCGCCCGGCTCACCCTGAGGGTCTTGCCCGTCTCCCCTTATCTGAGTTTCATCAGACTTGGTTGACGTCGATCCCGATGCGCTCTTACCTCAAAAACAGAAAGTTACTCGCAACTCCGCGAGAATATCGACTGCGTCGTTCACTCCCTAGAAGGGAACTCCGTCTCCTTTGCACATAGCCTGTAGAGTCTCCGGGTAAAAAGACCCCAGAGCCTTGCGCACCGCCTTCCTATATGTCGCCTCTGTAGCGAACTTCTCACCGAGAGGAACACCTTCCCAAGGATCTTCACCTCGAGCGATCCTGTTAGCTTGCGCCTCTGCCTTTGTAGGCCTGCCCCTCCCTTTCTTCTTCATACTCGACGGCGTTCCCAGCTCTTCACGCTTGCCTTGCTTCGACGGCGTTTCAACTGGCGGGCTATTCGCAACGTCGCCCATAGAGTCTCTTCGCTTCCTCTTGTCTTTCAGGGGCGTCTGCTCATCTTCATCTTCATCGCTTTCGGAGCTCGAAGACGGCTGCTGCTGCGGGTCTTCACTCTTCTTTTTTTTATCGATTGTCACTCCTTTGATCCCTCTCCGTATGATCTTCTCAAGCTTTGTTTCATATTCTTCCCTTTGTTCAGCGAGCAGCTTCTTGATCTCCCACTTTCTTCGCTGTTCTTTATCTTCTTTTGCCTTCTTCTTCGCCATCTCCACCCTAGCCGCTTCCTCCTTTGCGGCTTTTTCCTCAGCCTCTTTCTTGAGCTTCTCTTCCGCCTCCCTCTTCGCATCTTCGACCGCCTTCTGCTGGTCGATAAGCTGCTTCGCCATTCTTCCCACGGCACTTAGCGATTCCTCCAACTCTTTGCTTAAGGCCACCATGCCTCCTGACACACCGCCAGATGTTCGAACTTGCAACCTCGGGCACTGACTTTTGTAGTGCCCCAGTTCATTGCACTCATAACAACGGACTTGTCTGCCTCCACCTTCCCCAAATCCCTTCCGTTTGTACGAGTCAGCCGACCCTCCTCGTCTTTCATCCGCTTGCCACTCGCGTCGATAGTCCCTTCCTCTTTCACGTCTCTCATCCCCACTATCGTAGTCACGGAGCCTCTCCCTCCTTTCACGAGAGTCATACCTTCGGCTCCCCATCTTTGCCTTCAGAAGTTAGCTTTACACCACTCGAACTCTGTTACCTCGGGATCTTCACTTGACTTCTCGCTTACGTCTCTTTGACCTCCAGAATCTCTATAGGCGAAGAGCATCACCTGCCGGTTCAGGGAAATCGGGACCACCTCCCATTACTGATTTACAAATCATCTGCTGCATTTGCTGAAACCGAAATGAACAGAAAAAAAAAAAGAGAAAAAAAAGACTGAACGAGTACAAGCTGTAGCTAATACCCAAGGCATCAAAGATATATTTTCTACACCAGCAGGCCCAACCTAACTCATGATAAGCCCACCAACTCCCCAGTAGTATTTATTCCTAGAGTTAAAAAAAAAAAAAAAAAAAAAAAAAAAAAAAAAAAAAAAAAAAAAAAAAAAAAAAAAAAAAAAAAAAAAAAAACACAGCATGTTAACATCCAAATTTGTATCAATATAATCAGTTTCCAATAGGCACTACTACCAAAAGGTTAAAGGTTGCATTATTGTGAGAAGCACAGAACATCAGCATCCCTTTCTAGTGGTATTTAAAAAACAAACAAACAAACAAACAAACAAACAAACAAACATAAAATAAAAATGATATATTCTAAAAGCTTCTGCCACTTTCCTCTAGTTCACTATCTCCGCTCCCTCACCCGGCATCCTCCCGTCCTGCCAATGTATTCTGTGTACTATTTCCCCCCCAAGTCCCTTGTCACACCTCCTCATTCTGTGAAGGGAGAGTCAGGGGTGGGGTAGATATCCCGACCGGTATGATTTCGCTTTTGAACTGTGTCATGGCTGCAGTGGTCACAATGCTTGGCTCTAGCGGGCGAGGGTGCCGGTTCGTTTTTTCTTTTTGTTCTTTTTTTTTCTTTTTTCTTTTTTCTTTATTTTCATGAGAAAGAGAAGAGACACAGGCAAGAGGCATTGATTGCTTCCATAATCAGGAAGGATTCACCTCTCACCCTACAACAAATAGACTCACTCTGGTACGATACAAGCCAAGAACCACAGGTCAAGTTGCTCAGGAGCAGTTTGAGAACAGAGGGGAAATCAACCACCTCAGAGCAGCTATACAAAAGGGGTGCCCCCTCGCCCCTGCCACGTGGCGGACACCCCACTACCAGCTCATCCTGCGCATTGGCTGTACCAAGATCGTGATGACAAATACCCGCTCATCTGGTAACACCGGAGAGAATGAGAAGTTCGAAAAAAAGGGGGGGGGGGGGCACTTCATTCAACACACACAGACTTCCGCCGCTGTCTCTTATACACATCTAGATGTGTATAAGAGACAGGATGGAAATCATGCACTTGCTAAGAAGGGTGTAACACAGACAGTCCCTCTGCATATAACAAGGGAGAGCGAGAGATATTTGGAGTTGAGGAAATAACAGAACATCTTCAAACCCCAACGGGAGATAAGCATTATTGGGCAGTTAATGAGATTGATACATGGCAGACAATTCCTCATCAGATAACGAGGGAGAAAGAGAGATGTTCGAAGTGGGGTAGACAGAGCATCTTCAAATCCTTACTTACCTCTGCCCTCAAGTTCAATCGCAAACAGGGAAACCAACCCCTCATCGCGTGCCACCGGAAAGAGGGAGATGTTTGGATAACAGGGGAGGAGATTCTTTTTTTTTTTTTTTTTGGGAAACTGCTCCATCTATTGGTGGGGAGCATCACCTGCTGGAACGCCAGTATCACGAGATATACAGAGCACCTAGGGATAAAGGAGAGAAGCAGGATCAGACTACCATCCAGACAACCCGGAAAGGGGTGGAAATCATCATACCGTTGAACCGACCACCCCGTCTGCATTCCACCCGTCGGCCAAAAGAAAACAGGGCACTCTGCCACAGAGCTAGCAAATTGTCGACGAAGGGCCGTTAGCCAATCAACATCTCCCCCACCCCCCCTGCGCCATTTGAAATTGTCGAGAAGAGCACAGGGGCAGCGGTCATTCTTGCCAGTGATGTCACTTCCGTAATTACTGTTTTCGCGATGGCTTGCCGTTGTTCTCTCTTGTCAGGGAATAGCTCCTCGTGTGGCTCAAAAGCAGAGCTGTCTCCACTGCCAGTGGTGTTGGTGTTGTTGTTGAAAAGGTCGTCGCCGGTCTTGGTATTAGCGAATTTGAGATTTGATCAGCCGGTTCCTCTATGTCGAGAAATGTCATCGTGACTTGCGCCTGAGCAACCTCCATTGTTTTTGTTGTTTGTGATAGTTGTCGTTTTCGTCGTTGGTGGTGTTCTTGTTTTCAGACTTGGAATTCAAACTACCGGTTCGCCCTTATCGAATGATGTCGCCATGATAGTACGCACAGGAGCAACCTCCATCATTTTTGCTGCCGTGACAGTTGTCATTTCCGTATCTAGCTCCTCTGTGCCATGCGAAATCCCCACGATAAGCGCTAGAGCATCCGCCGTTATTATAGTCGAAGATGTTGTCGTCGGTGTTGTTATCGTTGTAGATGATGCACCCTCTCCTGAATAGATGAGCGGTGTTGTTATCATTGTTGATGACACACCCTCCCCTGAGTACATGGTGACAAGATTGGAGACCTCAGCCTCCCGCCAGGCTTCAGTCTCCAACCTCTCCTTGAGCGCAGCGTAGAAGTCTGCACCCTCCTCAAAGATCAAGTTGCAGCTCATTATCAGTGCTTCAGCCCTCTGCCAATCAACAAAAGGCTCTAGTGCTGGATCCTTTTCAACCTGCCAGAGGAGGGTTTCCAATTGTTGACACTTGTTTTCTAGCCATGCAGTCGGGGCAGACCCCCCCCCAATCTGCCACCGGCCAGGCCCGAACAATGGAGGATAAGACTCCAACAATCTGCTGCATGCGCCGTTGTATATCTTCTATTTCAGACAGCCACACGCCTGCCTCGTGTCGGAGATCATCTTGTGAAGCTGCTGCCTCCTGGCCTGCCACTTGTGTTAATCCTTGCGCAAGGACGCCTTCTCCACGTTGACACCGAGATGTCATCATCTCGCCCACTCCTTCATTTGCCACGTCAGTCAAACCCCGTTGACCCATCGCTGGCTGACCTCCTTGCAAACTCCGGTGATGACGTCAACGCCTTCCGTCTTCGTCGGTAACTCCGAGGCGTTGGGTCTCGAGACCGCCGGGCCCGCCGGCCGGTTCGTTCCACCGTGCGCTGACACGGAGGTATCCGAGGCCAAAAAAGTGCTGACGAAGAGAGATCCTTGCTGACCAGCAATCACGCAGGGTGACCTGTGGAGGGTGGGGGGGAGGAGGGACAGGTCGGTCTAGCTGAGATATGACAGTTTCAGGTGGATGGAGGAGGTGGAGATGGAGGAGGTGGAGACGGAGGAGGTGGAGGCGGTTCTGGTGACTGTGGGGGCTTGCTGTGGGAAGAAGAACGAAGTTGGTGGGCGGAGGGTGCAGGTTAGAGGTGGGGACTTATGGCAGGGGCACATAGGAGATTTAGTAAGAGAAGGGGTTCAGAGGTGGAGATGGAGGAGGTGGAGGGGTTTGCGGTGACTGTGGGGGCTTTGCTGTGGGAAGAAGAATAAAGTTGGTGGAGGGAGGGGGTTCTGGTGGCTGTCGAGGCTTGCTGTCGGAAGAAGAATGAAGTTGGTTTGGTGAACCGGGGCTGAGAAGTGATGCATTGTTGTTCCGATGAGTGCCAAGGTTTCGATATGAGGTTCTTGCCTCGGTCCAGGTCACAAGGCTCTCTACCTGGGCCTATGTACGGATATCTGTAAATGATTGAATTGCCTTCACTCTTTCTGTGTGATGGTTTTGTGTTTGAAACCACCAGTACCTCGCCCAGCCTGCAAAAATTGTCGCCGCCGTTAACGCGCCGTGACTTTCGGGGACCCACGGCCATCGATATTTCACATCGACGGTCCTTGGCATGGCACGGGCATCCAAAAAGTTGCGGTGAGGGGCCCGCGGCTGATATATGGGAAAGGTACTGGTGGTTCCAGTACCTGTCTCTTATACACATCTAGATGTGTATAAGAGACAGCTCCGAGGTACTGGTGGTTTGAGCCACCAGTACTACATCTGAGACTAAATGCACGAGCTTGAATTTTTTTTTTTTTTTTTTTTTTTTTTTTGTCGAGCCTGAAAGCTACCGGTACCAGCACTTGGAAATTGAGGGTGGTACTGGAGCCTGCCTCTGTGAAACCCATCTGCCGGACCTGCTGCCAGCGGATAGAACGAAAAGGAGGCCGTCGTTCTTCACTCATGCGCTACCCCAGCCCAACTATGCACACAAAGCCAGCTCCTGTATCTGGCTTAGTTCGGGCACCAGGTACAGGCGGAACAAAAGAGGGAAAAAAGAGAGAATGGGCTGAGGTTGATGCCGCCTAGCAGCAGATGCCGGGGGGTTGGGGGTCATAAGTGTGGAATGGAATATCTCCTTTAGGGTTGGAGTCCCTCCCTACGAGGGTTACACAAGGTGGGTGGTGTGATCTTTGAGAGGGTAGGGGAGGTATTGAGGGTTTGTCCTTTTCTGGGCCACACTGATTTTTGGTCGGATCAGCTATGAGCCTATGGCGGTAGGGGAGAGAGGGCGAGGGGTGCTGATGTCAGCAAGGCGAGTGGCTCGAGGGCTGTTCCGCTTGGAGGGGTGGGGCAGGAGGGAAGGGGGATCTTCGGCTCTGGGGGGGCATACTTTAGGGGGTACTGTATGCGACTGAGGGAGCAGGAGTGTATTTTTGGGGCTGTTCTGAACTGGGGCGGGGAGGTGAGGGGGCACTTTCCTGCGGAGGCAGTGAACAGACAGGGGGCTGTTTTCTTTGGGAGAGGAGGATTTCCTTTGATTCGTATGACCCCTTTACATGTAACTGAGATCGCAATAGGCGTCGGAGTTTCCATGGGGAGAAAGGTTTGTTTTTCCCTCTCTTTCCCTCTTCCCGTGGGAACAATGGGCGCTGAAATATTCATCTGTTTTTGCATTTTTCCTGTTTTTCCTAATAAAAAACTCTTCGGAATCCAAGGTCTGGTGCTGGTTGCAGGGGGTTGTGGTGGTTGTGATGGTGGGAGAGGACGCGCTCTGTGGCGAAGGGGCTAACCTTCAGAGTTGAAATAGGGTATAGCAGCGGTGGAGATGGTGGCTCCATTGCTGTAAGACTTGCCGGAGTAGGGTTGAGAAGGTTTTTTTGTGGGATGTCTGCAACCAGTGCCTGAAGGATGGATGATCGGATCTATAGCTATGGCGCGGATTGGTGGCTCTACTGGTATCTGTCGTTGTCCTGAGCCCCGGCGGTCTGCGAATAGACGAGGCCAGAACGACGCTGGTCGGTGCTGGGGCTTGGTCGCGCTGCCCTGTAACTCAAGCTGTACGAGGGCATGAGACCTGGTAGAGAGATCTGGGGCGTTGCTGAGGGTGGAAGGCACTCTAGTGTCTTTTGGTGAGCTGGTGCCTAGTCGACGCTGGCCGGAGCCGGGGCGGGTCGCGTTGCCCTGTGACCTAGCAGGTGGGGGGGGTTCTGGGGTGGGTCGTGCCACTCTGTAACCTAGCAGTTGGGGGCATGAGGCTTGGTAGAGATTGGGCATCGGGGTATACGGGTGAGGTAGGTAGGGTTGGGCCACTGAAAGGCACCAAGACAGGGGGGGTTTCCGGTCTGAATTCTCCTTTGAGCCAAGGTTTGAAAAATAAGGTGCTTAAAAAAAAATAAAAAGAATGGTTTAGGACTCTACGGACTCCTAGCAACCCGTCTTAGGCAGTTTCGATGCTGGTATACTAAGTGATCCGCGGCTGTTCGATGCCAGAACGATGCTGGCCGGTGCTGGGGTGTTGCCCTGTAACCTGCTGATGCAGGAGGGTGAGGCCTGGTAGAGAGATCTGGGAATGCTTTGGGGTGGGCATCCCAAGGGACAACCAAGGGTTGCTGCTGGGACGACGCTGGTCGGAGCTGGGGCGAGTTGTGTTGCCCTGTAACCCAGCAGAGTGGGGGGGGTGAGGCCTGGAAGAGCTCGGCAGGGAGGAAGACTGTGTTGGAAAGTTTTAGAAGGTTTTGTTAGGGATCCTGACCGTTGTGAGCATTCGTAGGATGCACGAGTAGTTCCTCTCCATGTTTTCTGAATCACATAGTGTTCTCAGACTGTTCTCAGCCGACGCCGGGTAATGGCCCTGGTATCTCAAATGATCTCAAATGTTCTCAAATGATCTCTATAATTTGATATGGGACGCTGGGCCCGGTTCCCAGCACGTGCTGCTCCCCATGAATAGATTGGAGCACTTGTTTCAAAAAAAAAAAAAAAAAAAAAAAATGCCGCCTAGCAGCACCACTCACCAAAAACAAGCGTGACAAAAAAACAATGGGAGGAGGAGGGGGTGGGGGGGGCAGAAGAACCTGTTGAGACATAACGTCCCCTCAAGAGTTGTCAGGAGCCCACCTCTCATGGCAGGAGGAAAAGTCCGGGTATACTTTTTTTCTTTTCCTTTTTTTTTTTTTTTTTTGAAACACACCCCCTCGCCAGTGCTAGTGCTGCTGGTAAGAGCAGACACTACTAGCACCTGGGGGGAGGCTCCATCTATTGGTGGGGAGCTTCACCTGCTGGGAACCGGGCCCAGCGTCCCATATACAGATTTGATTGCTTCTTTTTCTTTCTTAAATTGTGGATGTCTCTCTCCATATCCTAGGGCACGATGCACCCACCAATTTCTTTTTTTTTTCTTTTCTTTTACTCACCGGTTTCTGACTGCATCCCGCACTTCCACAGTTCGTGGGTGTAAACAAAAAAAAAAAAAAAAAAAAAAAAAAAG
>BFEA01000052.1:1965973-1983551 GCA_003427395.1 Chara braunii
GACAAAAGAAAAAAAAAGTGCCTTGGAAGGGGTTTAACATGTGGTAGTTTTGTTTTGTTTGTTTCCTTTTTTTTTTTTTTTTTTTTTTCCTTTAACCATCTGATCTACCATGATATATCAACGCCATTGCCCTAGGAAGTACTGCGCTACTCGGCAAATGTGCAAAATGGCTGGTCAAGGAATGGCAATTGGCCAGACCCACGGATGTCTGGAATTGTGCATTTATTCCTTCGTTTTGTAACAGACGCCCATAATCAAAACTTTGGAAAAATATCCTGTCGGCATGGCACGTGGTAGCAGAGGGCATGATAAACTTCAGACCTCCGTCTACTAAATCAGAAATCTTGAACCAAATTCTTTTCGAGAATAAGTTTATCAAACAAATAGATGGGAAATCCTTCTTCGCAGATGGCAGCAGAGGGGCTTTTGGCAGAGCATGGGTGGAGAGAGGGGTGGTACAACTTAAGGATTTGTGGGACAACGATGCAGGGTGGTACAACTTAAGGATTTGTGGGACAATGATGCAGGGCAGTGGACATCAGTACAGTCCGTCAAGGATCCTCTTCATCGACTGAAGTCAGTGGAGGAGAACTATAAGAGCCTAAAAGAAGCAATACCAGAATACTGGGTCAGAACGCTGCAATCCCAAGGGGAGCCACCAGCTGGGTCCTGGTGGGAAGATCCGGATGATAGTAGGAAAGTCATTAAAATTATAGGCCCGGAACTACCGGAGGGGACAAGAGCACAAGTATGGGACCTGGTTCAGTCAGATCAGCTCCTAGGGAATCTTAGGCCGGGCACAGAGAAGGTTATTGCCCCAGACACAGACCTGCAGGAAGTGAGGGTATGGCTACCAGCGGTAGATAAGGAAGCAAAAGGAGTGCTGATCGCTAGAGATGTCGGTGCCCTGCAGGTAGAACCGCTGCTAACCGGATGGGAAGAGGGGGCGGGACAGGGGAACTTTATACCAGTCTGGGCTTATACAGCTGCATTGGGTCGAAAACTACAGCAGAGTCGGAAGAAGATACAGGTCATCACCCTAGCATCTGAAAGAGCCTCGAAGGAGCCGGGCTTTGCCCTAGGATCGGTAAACTTTCCAAAATTGTGGAAAGCACTTAAGAAGATCCCGTCACAAAAGCAGGCCAGCATTATGTGGCAACAGTCCCTCCTAATAACAGCGTCGGCATCCTGGCTCGTGGCTAGAGGCATGCAAATCTCAGAGACATGCGCGCACTGCAAGTGGGGCTGGGAAACAACAACTCATTTGTGGCTGTACTGCCCCCCGGCCAACGAAATTTGGTCATGGTGGACCACACAGTGGAAACAAGTCACGAGCAACAAAGCTCCATGGACTCAAGAATGGACTCTCTTTGGACTGTGTGCAGACGATCAAGTGCTGACCAAAGGCTGGGGCTATGTCGCCTTGGCCTGTAGAGGGGCCATAATGGAGACTGTTTGGAAGGCGAGAAATACGATGGTGTTCAAACAGGAATCTACCTCCTTCCACAGCCAAGTTGCTCAGATCAAGAACCTGATTAGAAGATCAATCAGAGTTGACTGGCAAAACAGGGGGAGGACGCAGGGGAGAATTTGGTTCACGCAGACCTGGGCCAAAAAAGGTGCCTTGGCGAAGATTTCCCCAGAAGGGAAACTGCAAATAGCACAATGGTTACACTCCAAAGACATTGAGCCCGCATAAGAGCCGCTGTTAGGCCCTTTAGGTCGAAAGTAGGAAGTTAAGATAATCGAGCGAAGAGACTGAGACTATAGTATTAGCAGTGTTTGATTAGTAGGAGTGAGTTAAAAGAGTTCATAGACTCAGGTCAGGCCGATTTAGGCCCACCAGGGTGACGGTTGATATAAGATGGGTCCACTAAATACAAGAGACTATTCAGGCTGCTCAGGCCTTCGCTTTAAAAGTTGAAATTAGGATGAGATCGATAGCATGAAGGCAGGCTGCTCTGAGGAGGGACTTTGGCTTTCAGGTTTCATTTGGTTCGTATGAGCACACCTCAGTATACAGCTGCCACACAGAGCTAGTCATTGTTAGATAATTCACACTTTTTCTGAGCTTGGAAGTTTATTTTTTGGAAAGCGTCGTAGGATGGGACGCTGGACCCGGTTTTCAGCGGTTTGGTTGAGACGCTTGGAACAGCTAGGATGATTGTCGAGCTTGGCTCGTAAGCGAAACTGGCTGGAGGCTGCCAGGATAACTCCGGGTGGAATTGTGAGGTCCCCGGCCTCGTCCCAATGATTCTGCAATAAAAGTGTCAAGCTTTCCAAAAAAAAAAAAAAAAAAAGGGCAAAATGGAGGCTATACCTTTCTCGGCCTTTTGGGTAAGATCAACTGCAGTATCTGTTCTGATCTGTTTAATATCTGATTCGTGGTACATCGGACCACAAAAAAAAAAAAAGAAAGAAAGGAGGCTGCATATTCAATGAGCGCATGGAAAGATACGCCTGCCATTTTACTTTTTCCTGTGCAAGTGGTGCCATGAGTGGCTGCAATTTTGTCTTTTTTTGTGCTTTCCTTTTTTTTTTTTTTTAAAGGAGTTTTTATTACGGGCCCAGTGCCCAAGGCAAAATTACAAATAGATCCAGCGGCCTAACTCAGGGCATACTCACACTAGCACCTAAGATCGCAAAATATATGTGAGCCAATTTGCGCTTATAGGGCACTTCCCAGTCACACAGCACACCCGTACACGTCACAAAATCAGTCTCCCATCTTCCTGCATATCAGCCATTTCCCGGTGCGGGTCAAGCCAGAGGTCCTTGAACTCCAAGATAGCTTTGCTGCTTCTCCTTTGGGTCAGCTATTGTAGCTAGATCAGCAGCAAGCTTTCTGCCGGCCTTTACCATGTTCACCCTGATTGTTTCCACAATCTCTGCTTTAGCCTCAGGAAGAGCATCCGAAAAAGAGAACCACTCTTCATCATATCCCAACCAATTGCTGCCTTTCCTTTTTTTTTTTTTTTTTTTTTTTGATGATGTGATGTGTATGAGCTGGAAAACGGGTCCAGCGTCCCTATATAGTGATGTGTGTATATTCCTATTGAGCATCCTATATTTGTCTGTGTATGTTTGTCAGACCCTTTTTATTGCGGAGTGGACATGCCACGAAACCCTAACAAAGAAGTAAATCCACTATACCCGAACAAAGATGGAATGTATGTGCTCTGAATCAATCAAACTTAAAACAATCAATCAACCCTAAACACGAATCCCTATCAATGATCTGGTATGTGTGATCTGGACATCGAGTCCATCATCCCTTATGCAATATTCGTGTGAAAATGTCATACTACACATTGTCCGAAGAGATCAGGGGCATTGATTACTTCCCTACGCAAGGGAAGGATTGTTCGGAGTGGGATGGGGCCCCGGAAGTGCGAAAAGGGGTGTGCCAAGGGTTTTTGGGAATTGAAGTGGAGTCCCAGGTCAGAACTGAGATCTCCGGTGGCAAGCTTAGGGGTAGTTGAGCAAGTTGGCAATCCCGAGTTATATTGGACTTCGGGAGACCAGGCTACCTCCGATGCGAGCGTCGTCGTCACGGTCGGTCCCATATCTGATGGACCCTCGGGACGTTGTGTGTGTCGCGCTGGGCGATCAGCCGCTGGCGCCGCTCGTGGCAGACTTCGGAATCCGACGAGGCTGGTCTCAGTCGGAGGCTGTGAGATGGCTGGTCCGCCTCAATCTGGGTTCGGCGAACAAATCCCGCCGTGCGGTAATCGTGGTCTTCCTGACACTCCGAGCACAGGATCCTTGGCCAGTGAGGGCCGATCGCGCCCTAAGGGACCGCCGTAAGGTAGTGAAAGGGGATTACGAGGCGGTAGGGAGGGTAATTAGTCTCGACGATGTCTATTCCAGGTTCCGCGATGACGTGGCGTATATGCGAGTGGGGAAAGTGGGGCAAAAAGGGAATCGCGCTTAAGGCCCGTTCAATGTCCCACTCGCATACGCGCTCTGTCCCAGTGGGGTAAGGGAATTCCGGAAACGGGCCCCGGGGTCGCGCAGCCTGATAGGCACGCTCCCGTTCCCAATGTTCCCGGAATCGTTGATGCCTCAAACTCTCACGATCCGTGACGTACAAGGGGGTCTCAACGTCCATACCGACGGAGAAGGGTCGATCCCATCATAGGCTTCCGCGAGCGGGTCTCGTGTATCCGTGTGTAAGCCGCGTTCTGGCGGTCGCACTTATGCGGGGGCACTCGAGATCGCGCCTGCGGTCGTCATAACTGTTTCTGGTGTCCTCAGTGGTCCTTCAAAAGTCCAATATGCGATCATCTAATCCAAGTAAGAACCCGTGTCGTGCATAGCAGAAGGCAACTGCTCACCAACCCAGACATCCTTGCTTTCGATAGAGTCATACCCCATTCATTCATATCAACGAGAAATCAAATGGCAATCTCACAACTCTTCCCCGGCGCACAGCGCAACCATTCAGTGACACGTTCGCCGGATCCTCGTACATACATGCATTCATTCATGCAAGGATGGGGCGCAGATGGGCACATACATCCCACAATTCAAGACGTTTTACTTCCCAACCATCGACAGGCATCAAACAGGAGGAGGGAGAGTGGTTCAGCACGAAAAAGAAATAGATCGAAGATGAAAACGATGGCGTTTCGCCCGAGACCAATGTTTTTGTACAAAGGACAGAAAAAAAAAGTCGCAAATCCCACCCATCTGTTCCCCACACTCTTTCTCTCTCTCTCTTTCTCAGAGGCGGACAGTCTGTCGCCTCGCATCACTCACGAAGTCGTCACCCCGCTTGGTCCGAATACGCAAGCCAGGTTCCCCCATGCGCCACAATCTGTCGCGGCCCGCACGTCAACCCCACATACTTGGCATGAGCTCGTCGGGTCGCCCAACTCCCACATCACTCACCTTTTCGCTTACATGTTAGCCGACCCTCACTGATCTTGCTAATCCTTGGAGTTTCCTGAAGTTTTAGAGAGAGCTTTAATCGCGCTCACAAGATTTATAATGTGCATGCATGCGCGACAGATACGGGATTGTGCTTTTGAGAAGGAGGGGAGGAGGAAAGGAAGTGCCTACGTTTTGCATGGTCAGGCCGCGGCGTGGGGGACTTAGCCACTCTCCACGCATCGATCTGGGAATGCAGCACGTTGGCCTATCAAAAACGAGGGAAGATGCATGCACAACGGGAAGGAAGAAAGCGGGAAGAAAGATGGGAGAGTCAAGAAAAGAGAGACACAGTTACAGTTGCGCCCGCCAAAAGATACGGTTACACTCAAGATTAAGGGCGCAACTTAGTCAGAGTTCCGCTCCCCCCGCAGAGAGGCGCGCGCAAGCAAGAAGCACAACGCAACAAAAATTTCGAAGTTCCTAAATTCCTATCTCAATCAGAAACAGAAAATTACGAAGAACGAGAAAAAAACTTTGGAAAACAATTCCGAGGAGCCATCGGGGGCTCGACATCAGTTGAAAGAAAATTTTGAAAACGAAAAACAATGTTCCCGCGCGGTCATTGCGCCAAAATTCTCGTTCCCCGTCGCCCTAGCAGAACAAGAAAGAAGTTATGGCAAAAATTATTTCTCGTGTTCGCTAAGGCGCGGTCCCCTACTGCCTAGGCCGGGCCTTTTTTGATGCTGGCCCGACAAAATCGAAAAAGAAAGTCGAAAAAGAAATAAGGACATCCATGCAACTTGCCCAGCCAACCCATCCCCACGTTCCTCGCCTTACTAACCCGTCCTGTTCCCCCAAGGCAGCTTCGTGCAAAAAGTCGCGCGATCACAGAAAATGGTTCGTCACAGACCTCCTGTGAATGAAGTGTTCTCCTAGGCGAAAGGCATCTTCATCAAGCTAATCCCTAACCAATCCACCTCCCGCCCGAGGCACCACCAATCAACATCAACTATCCTACTCCTATCCTCTGTCAGACAATAAAGAGCAATTCCATATCAAGGTTGGACGGGGGGAGGATAGTAAACCAATTTTTGTCACTCCCAAGCCCGTCCACGTACGCTTGCGGCATCTCTCTCATGTTGTTGTTGTTATTGTTGTAGTCGTTGTTGTTGTTATTATTGTTGTTGTCGCCTTCGTTGTTGTTGTTGTTGTCATCCTTCTCGCCCTTCTCACCCATCTCGCCCATTCCCTGCTCACCGTCACTACTGTTGTTGTTGTTGTTGTTGTTGTCATCCTTCTGTCCCTTCTCGCCTATGTCATTGTTGTCGTCGTCGTCGTTGTTGTTGTTGTTGTTGTTGTTGTTGTTGTTGCTGTTGTTGTTGTCATCCTTCTCTCCCATCTCTCCCATTTCGCTCATGCCCTGCTGGCTGTCGGTGTTGTTGTTATTGTTATTGTTGTTGTTGTTGTTGTCATCCTTCTCACTCTTCTCGCCCATCTCACCCATTCCTTGCCGCTCCTCCACCGCAGCTGCCGCTGCTGCCATGAACCCCAACTCCACCTCCCACTCACCTGCTTAATCTCCACTACCCTGATGCGGATGAGTGTCACCATCAGCGACGACACTCTCAACGTCGACCCGATAAGAGAGCGCCATCAGGTTGTCCCACCACCCTCCAGCTCCCCCCTTATGCTCATCCATGTCCCACACAGCCGCTTCACGGCTCATCTCACTTTCTGTTGACCAATCCAGACACATTGCACAAATATTAGCATAATAGTTTACCACGTCTTCCTCATCTTGCCCACCATCCTCTACATGTGAGACGTCGTCTTCTTTGTCAAAAAGCGTACTATCTCCATGTTGTAGCTTCCCCACCAACTCCATCACGTACCCAAATAGTTGCGCCCCTATATATTTCCTCGTCGATCTCACAGCTGGCGCTACCCCTGCCCGCGCATCGCGGTCATCCACGTCACCAACAGCAGATGCCATGTGGCCAATGAAGGAGCCACGCACGTCTGTCGGGCGCGCGCACAGGCCTAGCAGGCTAGCAGTCGAGGAGTTCCCCTCCCCGGGCGCTAGTCCAGCCGGGGGAACTGGGTCTTACCGGTCCGCCGACATCAGGGCGCTAGCGCTAGCGCAGCCCCATCTAAGCTGGTCCCTACCTTCCCCCACCCCCTGCCGTCTTGGCTTTCCTTTTGTTTTCCCTTTTCATTCTTTTCGTTTGTTTTTTGTACACCTCTCATTTCAACTTATTCCTATGTAAAAAAAAAAAGGTGCCTTCAGTAGAGTCACAAAAAGGAGTTATAATTGCACTATGGGGCAAGATACAGTTTGCAATTGCACTTCAGGCACCCTACTTGGCCAGGTGCACCGGAGGAATTTTGTACCATGCTGCATTGCTGCTTTCTTTTCGAGGGAAGAGGAAGTAGAACAAGCATCTTAGTACATTTACACATTTAGAGACCAAACCGAGGATACGGTTTTCATAGATGTGGAACCCTGGGCGGTCGAGGCCACGATCGATTACCTTCGCAGGCACTGTGTCATGGTGGTTTTTCAAGGTCCTGGAGCGGACTCCTTTTTTGCACTCAGGGAACAATCGCTGCGAGCAGTTGCGTTGGGATGGAACTTGACTGCTGTCCATGGTTGTCGAGGCCGGATCCGCCCTCAGGGTGCGAACATGATCTCATACCTGGCATCTTCTAGAGCACTCAGCTTAGAGACTGGATGATTGACACTCTCCAAATGGAGCAGTCGACGGTCGTGGATGGGAAGTCCTGTCAGGTTCTGTACAAACCGTGGTTGTCACTTGCTGAGTAGGCAGCAGTACATCAGCAAGAACAATTGCGTAAGTACTGGATTCGAGTTCTTGGGGTCCCCTACTTGGCCATGCCATTCCTGAAGGTGGCTATTATGCGCGAGTATGGAGATGTTATAAAACCTATCCTCCTGAATAGAACAAGGCGAACCCCAGATTACTTAACCGCCAGTATGATTTGAATCCTGCTGCCAGATCCAGGGTTACCCGTTCGCTCAAATTCCGCACTCGGCAGGGTTGGGTAAAGGTGGATGTGGTGACTCAGGACACTCCTTGGTGCGATGTATGTCGTTGGTATGGTTATTCTTCGGGCAATGCTGACTGCCCTTTTTTTTTTTTTTTTTTTTTTGAACAACTCGAGCGGATGCTAGGGTTGCTGATATGAGCAGACTGCCCTGGGTATACCCCGCACAGTAATTCCCCACCATCGCAGTCTTATTCGTCGGTGGTGGCTTCAGGACTGACCTCTGTGCCTCTTGTTTCGACATCAGCTTGGTCTGCCCCTATGCACATATCGAGTCTTGTTGTTTCATCGGCTTCGGTACTTTCGGTGCCTACGCCTTCCGTTTCTATTGACCAACAGGTTTCCTCGATGTCCCCGCTTGTTAGTACGCCTCCAGTGTCTTCGATTCTGGTAGGCCAACCCGCTTCGTCTCATGTTGTTGTTCCTTCGGTTGTTGATGGTGCGACATTGCCATCGCTGACTGTTTCATTGCCTCTCTCCTCGGATCATTCGAGCGAGGTGCCCTCTTTTTTTGTCACCTCCGTTCCACTGCGCCCTTTGGTCGATGGGGTTGAGCCTGATGTGCCTGGTCCTGACGAACTGATGCCCCTACAGAAAGGTTCGTCGTTGGTACAGCATCCCAGCCCTATGATGTTGCCCGTGAATGTCCTAGCGATTTTATGCAAGTACCAGGGGCCGATGTTGTGGATGATGATCATGTTCGCCCGCTTCATTCGCCTTCTCATCAGCTTGATGCTGCTACCTCAGCAACAGGCATCCATGCAAGGATCACCTGCCCTTTCGCACTCGTCCTCTTTGCAGCCGGCAAGGGCGGATGTCTTTCCCGCTTCCTTATTGCAGGCTGGCACACCTTGTCTTGTGATCCCCTTGGTTCTTACAGTTGTTGATGACCTCTTGCAACTCTTGGTAGTGGTCACGCCAGGGGAGGGTCCTTATTCGGCACGTTGAAGTGCACGAGGTACCATCCACTCATATGGTTCTCAGGGAGGTCGAGAAGTGGTCGACGCCCGCTTAGAGAATTAGATCGTTTCCTGAAAGATTGAGTGGGTCCAGTTGACTCTGAATACAGACCAGGGCCGTATGGGCATTTTGTATTTTCCAAAGGTGGATGTGATTCATAACCGTGTTGTCTCTGCCCTGGCACCCTTGCCAGGGTTGAGATGGCTGACATTGTCCTTGTTCAAAAATCCCATTGGTCAAACTGCCACGGAAATGAAGATTTACAATTGTTGGACTGCGGGGCTGTTAGCGCAGGTCGAGGAACATATTCCCTGGCATAAAAGCATTTCTTTGAATAATTTTTTGAGTCTTAAGGGTCGTGATTGGGAATCGCATATTTTATTTTATTTTTTATTTTCCTTTGTTTTTCTTAAGAAAACTTCGTATGTGGGAAACCCCACTTAACGAGGTGGTAAGAAAAAAAAAAAAAAAAAAAAAAAAAAAAAAAAAAAAAAAAAAAAAAAAAAAAAAAAAAAAAAAAAAAAAAAAAAGCAACCGCGTTAAGTGAGCCCCTGCGTTGAAGGCCCCATCTCTTAGTGGGAAGCTGCTCCTGCTCGAAATGAGGTCCAACATCCCTATACAATGATGTGACGTGTGCCAGCTGGAAACTGGTTCCAGCGTCCCTATACAATGATCCACAAGCATGTCTTATCCAGTATCCCGAGAAGCATGAATATGTTCGTAAGATTTGTATATGTCATATAATACCAATGTCCCATTCCACCGTATCTTCCATGTGTTCAGGAGCATTGATTACTTCCCCGCATTAGGGAAGGATTGACCTCCTGGCCTTGTTGCATAAAGCAAGCGAAAAGCATTCTCATCAATCACTCCAACATACAAATTGAATCCACACACGAAACCCTAAACAATCTGCCACCCATCCGGAAGGCAATCGACTACCTCAGCGTGATTGGGAGTTGTGGGCCAGGCAACTCCAATCGGTGAAGGGGAAATCATCTATCCTACTCTCACCCTATGCCCAACCAAGAGAAGCGGATCAAGATGAGTGTACACCAGAGGGGGGGACCACATCACAGGCAAGACAGGGGGGGAGAGAGAAACCTACTAAAAATGCGCCACACTGTTTGACATCCAGGGCTATGCCACTGCCCTCTTCACCCTAGTGCCGGCCCTTGCATGCCTTCAATTAGGCATATCTCCACCCTATTTCAGGCTCCCCCTTTTTTTCATGGTCGATCCTTCATGGCGCCATCCTTTTGTCGAGCATTACCCGCCCTGATGGTTTATCTGTTAGGGTCCTTGGTTTTGTTTCGCTACCACTCTCCCACCTTGAGCCTGATGACCTATCCCACCTTCATGTGTGACTGTCCTTAGGAGTTTCGATTCTTAGGCTGCATTCACCCCCTCTGAGACCATCCCATTCTTAGTGGTTCAGCGACATGACATTATCTTGTGACATATTGCTATTTTTCCTTTCAGCACTGAGGCAATTGCCTCCAGGACTTTAGGATTGTATATTGCTACATTTTATTTTCTGCTGTTTTTTAGGATGTGTATACTAGACATTTGCGTTTCATTTGACATTATGTAGCTTAGGCTGCATCGCATGGACTCTGCATGGAGCGTGCTCCACATCCTAGATTTTTCAACTTTCTTTTCATTGCAGAGTTCTGTTGCTTTTGCGGATAGCGTATTTATGGCTCTTGCGATCCATTACAGGTCTGAGGATCGTGCAGCGGGCCTCCATCTTCCCTAGCCTACATCCAGGGCCTATTTGGCTATTTGCCAGTTCGGCCTGTGGGACCAGGTTGTGGCCTGACCCCACAGGCCGTATGCTGTTCCAGTCGTGCCCGGTACCATTGTCGGTACCAGGCCAGTCCAGTCCAATCAGTCATTCCGCTGGGGGTATACCCCAACTGTTGTCTGTTTTTCGTCATTCATCATTTTTGCACTTGTTGGAGTACGTGCGGTGTTAAGTCTGCGTCGGAGCTGCGCTGTCCCTTCTAGCTCCATCTCCACTTCCTCCTTCCTCTACCCCTTCGTCTCCATCCTGTCGGACTGCCATCTCGGCGGGTCCGGCACAATCGCCCTCCCAATCCTTCCCAGTTCGACCCGCAGCCCTTCCTTTACGTCGAGATGCGGGCGCTCGGGCTTCGTCCCCGTCGTTATCCCGTCGTCCCTGTGACTTTCTCACCGTCCAACAGCTCCTAGGTCGGCCCCCGTTCCCTGATACATGACAACCATTTCCCCTCGCCCTGTTCTATCACCGCTACGCCACCTACCTTCTGGTCACCCTCTTCCCGCATGCTACTACTCGCTCACTCGTCACTTCCTTCCCCCTCCACGTCCTCCTCTTTAGTGTGGATTGGCGGGAGTATAATAATATAGAGGTCTACTGCGTCGTCGCGGGCACGATCCCTACGTGCGAAAAATATGACGACTTCCGCGTTGTCATCTGTTGCACCCTCTGCACCCTCTACCCTGACTACCTCGCCTCCCTCCCCCATCAACGTCGACACCCTCACTTTCCTCGCATCCATCGCTCCATTCATTACGTCCCACTCCCCTCCAGCGACGAGGAAATTTACAGCTTCATACCTCCTCTCCCCCAAGTCTGTCCACCACCTCCGCCACCTGTAATTAGATTGTCTTTCCCTGACAACATTATGGATTGAGCCCCTGCGTGCCACGTCTGATGACTTTCACACTTAGATGCTACGGTAAGTAGCACGTGCGAGCTCCACGTCGATCGTGGGGTTAATAGATCGACGCATGAAGTGTGTGAGCAAGCGGGTCCGGGCGTCACATATGCGACGAACCATTTTCTGCTGCGCAGAGCCACTTGGGAAAATGAGACGGGTCGGATGGGTGAACTGTGGGAAGATGGGTCGAGCGGGCAAATTGCATGAATGTCCTTGTTTCTTTTTGTTTTCTGCTGGAAGTTGTCGGATCGGTGTCAGGAAAATCTCGTTCCAATGGTTGGGTAGTCGCGCCATGACAAGCACGATAAATAACTGTACCATAGCTTCTTTATTGTTTTGTTGTGAGCACTGGGAATTTTGGTTCGATCATCGCGCAGGAATATCGTTTTTGAATTTTCAACTGATGCCAAACCCCCACGGGCTCGCGGAATTGTTTTTCTTTTTTTTCGGAAATTTCTTTTGCAATTACTAGGACTTAGGCTAGGAATTTAGGAACGCTTAATTTTGTTGCACCGCGCTTGCGCACATCTTGTTGCGCTGGGAACTGGGCTCTGACTGGATCGCGCCCTTAATCTTGTGCAACTCTCGTTTTTGGCGGGCGCGATTGTAACTGTATCTTTCTTCTTTCTTGGTTTCCTCGTGTTTGCCCGCCTTCTCCTTCTTCCTCGCCTCGCATACTCTGTTCTAATTGGTCGGAGCGCCCGCATGACCGGATCGATGCGTGGAGTGTGGTTACGACCCCCACGCCGCAGCCTGGCCGTGCAGACGTAGACACTTCCTCTCTTCTCCTCTTGTCCACCTGGGCTTAATCCCGTACTACCTTTCGCGCATGCATGCATGCTATAAATTTTGCAAGCGTGATTAGTTTGCTCTCTAAGAATTTTGAGGTTAGTGCGATCAGTGAGGGTCAGCTAACGAGCAAGTTTGGAAGGTGAGTGAGTGCGAAAGTTGGGCGATCCGACGAGTTGGTGTCAGGTATGAGGGGTTGACCTGTGGGGCCACGGCGCACTGTGGAGCACGGGCGAACCTGACTTGCCTGCTCGAACCAAGCGGGGTGAAAACTTTGTGTTGATGCCAGGCGACAAACTGCCTGCATCGGGGGGGGGGGGGGGGGGGGGGGGGGGGGGGGAGAGAGGGGGAGAGAGAGAGGGGGAGAGAGAGAGAGAGAGAGAGAGAGAGAGAGAGAGAGAGAGAGAGAAAGAGAGAGAGAGAGCAATTGTGAGGGTGGGGTGAGGTTCTTTCCATTGTCCCTTTCTTTCCTTTTTGTCATTTGTATAATTTTGGATCCGGATATGGTCGATTTAATAGCGGCCCCTTTTTTTGGACTTCTCTTGTAAATGACCTCGGATTTTCCTTGTCATTTTTACTTCGTATGCATGCATGGAATAAATGTGAATCCCCTTTTATTAGCGATCTTTTCGGATTTCCAACCTTGTTTTGCGATGCCCGTTTCGACTCTGTCTACTGTTCACTTGCGATTGAAAACGCTCGATTATGGATGTTTTGGTTTAGTCGTTAACTTTCGGTCACTAAGAGTGTTGTGAGAAGTTGATTGTCCTGTCCCCTCCTTCCCCCTTTTTTTTTTGTCACATGTATGGTATGTAATGACCGGATCTCACCCGACGTAGCAGGGATAGGATATCTGCATGCATGTTGAACGCAATCGACATACCGAAACCAATCCGTTGTTCCTCACGTGTACGCTCGCGTACGGCCGCGATCTCGAGGAAGCCGAGTCGCTGCGTATGCGCTCGTCTGCATGAGTCAGCCTTGGACCACATATAAGGATGCAGGGGACTTAGTTTGCTAAACGAATATGGCTGCGGAATTTCCTTCTTGGACGTCCGATCGTGAGAGCCTGAGAGATCCGGAGTACCGCGAATACTGGGAAAGTAAACGACTCAGACGACAGGGGAACTTAAGAAATCCGGAATTCCTCTGTCTGGCAGAAAACGATCGATTGTGCGCAAGGGACTTTCACTGTGCCATAATTAGCGATCCTAGGGGCCCCGACTACCCAGATACTTATAACACGCAATAGTTCATATCCCCCGGCTTCATCGTTATTTCTACCAGTTTCCCTCCCTTTCACCTCCTTCCATATCACCAACTCACGGTGGTGTCGTGGAATTCCATAGCCCGTTATTGGCCCCGCATGCCGTGCGAAAAGTATCGGCGACACCAGGCATACTGAGGCTCAAAAACCGCTTGGCGAGCCCGAGCCGAGGTCGAGCGGCGCCGACAACTGGTCGAACCACGCGACTAACCATGAAGGCGAAACCAGAGAAGATGGTGATTCCCATTTCTTTTAGGCTTGAAAATTGAGTTCGTTGGCAGGGGCAATGTTGTTGGGATTTTGTTCGATAATGCAAGAGTGTTTAGATCTGTCGGTGCTGTGATTGTGGAAAAGTACTTTGGGAAAGGTGTTGTGATTGTGGAAAAGTACCCTGGGATCCTTAGTCTGAGATGCAATGCGCATGCCATCTGCCTTGTGCTACACGACATCAACGGCTTCCCGTTTGTGCACAAGCCCCGAGAGGCGGTCTACCCTCCGTCTTACGAAAATTAAAAGCACCAAATACGACCTGTGCACGCTCTCTTGCGCTTATACCCCCAAAACTTGCCACAGGAGATCTCAGTTCCGACCTGGGACTCCACCCCCACTTTCCTAAAATCCTTGGCACACCCCTTTTCGCACTTTTGGGCCCCCATCCCACTTCGATCGGGAAGTCGCGTTGGGCGTGAGGTTGGGCGTCACAAGGGTGTTCACCTGATTTCTACCATTTCTCCTCTTGCGAACTATGGGTGGAGGTGGTCAGCTCGTCGTAAGAGGAGGAATGTGTTGAGGAAGGTGTGTGGTTGTGGCTGCTGTTCTCATCCTGCGAACTATGTGGTGGAGGAGGTCGGCTCGTCGAGGGATGAAGAAGAAGAGTAGGGGGTTGAAGGGAAGTTGGTTCCATTGATTGTTGTTGACTCGTAAAATTCACTCAAAAGTTTTTTGGCGGACTTATTCTATTTTTCTTCTTCGAACTATGTGGACTAATTCTATTTTTCTTCTTCGAACTATGTGGTGGAGGAGGTCGGCTCGTCGAAGAAAGACGAATAGTTGAAGTCCGCTTTTATTCGTTTCATCAAAAAAAAAAAGGGGGGGCTGATTGGTGGTCTTAAGAATGTTTTTGGACTCTGGGGATTCCTAGCGACTCTTCTTAGGTGGCTTCGATGCTGTTATACTCAGTGACCTGCGGCTGTTCGACGCCAGAACGACGCTGGCCGGTGCTGGGGTGTTGCCCTGTGACCTGCTGATGCAGGAGCGTGAGGCCTCTGGTAGAGAGATCTGGGGATGCTTTGGGGTGGGCATCCCACGGGACAACTAAGGGTTGCTGCTGGGACGATGCTGGTCGGAGCTGGGGTGAGTCATGTTGCCCTGTAACCCAGCAGGATGTGGGGGTGAGCATTTGTAGGACCTATGAGGTCTATTCCCATGTTTTTCGTACTGCTCAGACGTTTTCTCAAGAGACCGAGATGAGTTGGAGAAGGAGAAGGTGGGATATTACGCATCCTACTAGTAAGGGAGCTAGCTGGTAGGACGGGAAAGGGTACAGCAGCGGAGATGGTGGCTCTGCTGCAGTAAGTCTTGCCGGAGTGGGGTACAGGGGACGGATTGGGGGTGTTTGAGTCTTTTAGGTGAGTGGGAGAAATAGATGGTGGGATATCAAGCGTCCTACTAGTGCAGGGGCTAGCTGGTAGGATGGAAATAGGGTACATCAGCAATGGAGATGGTGACTCTGTTGCAGTAAGTCTTGCTGGAGTGAGGTAAAAGAGGATTGGTGGGGGGCTCCTGCGTTGTTTTCTGAATTTTATCCAACTCTGAAGTTTGTCTTAGTAATTTCCTAAGTAGCTCCAATTTTTCTTAGCCTAAGCCGGGTAATTTCAAAATTCGAAAAACAAAAGAAAAAAAAAGACCAGAAATGGAGGGGCATATGGACAGGTTGGACTGGGCGTGGTAGGGGTATATGCAAAAGACGGCAGTACTGACAGCCTTCGAACTCAGATCCGTATTTAAGAAAAAAGAAGAAAAAAAAAAAACGCGGATCCGTATTTCAAAAGGTCCTGGATATGCCAACTGGGTAAGGACAGGGGTCTTTCGGACGCGCAGTTTTCTCGGCGGAGACCTGAAAGGCGTAGGCAGGTGGAGAAGAGTAGGAACTGCGTGCACACAGGGGTGAGGAAGTGCTCTCTCTCTCTCTCTCTCTCTCTCTCTCTCTCTCTCTCTCTCTCTCTCTCTCTCTCTCTCTCTCTCTCTCTCTCTCTCTCTCTCTCTCTCTCTCTCTCTCTCTCTCTCTCTCTCTCTCTCTCTCTGTGTCTGTCTGTCTGTCTGTCTCTGTGTGTGTGTGTGCGCCCGCGGTATTGTGACTGCAAATGTGGAGAGTTCCTTTCAGACTCGGCCCAAAAAGGAGATAGGTGAGTTCGCGCGGCGTAGTGTAGTCCACCCTCTCTCCCTCTCTCTCTCTATCTCTCCCTCTCTATTCCTCCTTCCCTCCTCCCTCCCTCCATCCTTTCCATTCGTTCAGAGCTGCAACTGCATTTTTTGTGGGGGTGCTATGCTGTAAGTGGGACAAGATTTGTGCACGGCCGCTATCGGAAGCAGTAGGCGGGGAAAAAATGGCGCGCCGAGTGCATCTCCCGGACGCCGTCGGCGCTTCTCGCTCTGCTGAGCACATCCCTTACGGCCTCTGCTCATTCCTTTCATCCATATAAGCCCATTGGATGCCAGGTGATAATTATGTTATGTTTGTTGCAGGTGATAAAAGAAGCAGTAGGCGGGGAGCAACCCCTGAATGCGGAGGGGCAGGGGGAGAAAGAACACGAGGGGGAGGTCAAGTGCCTGGTCAGGCAGGGAGGAGAAGGACGAGGGGGTCGGTCGGCCGCCATGGAAATCTTGAGGGGCTGGAGTGGCAGGAGAAGGACGAAGGGGGAGGGTGAGGATGCAGGATCAGGAGGATGAGAGGGTCGGGATTGGGTCGGCCGGGATGGGAGGCGGCGACAGAGGAAGCTGAAGGAGAGTCACCTGGTCGGGATCGGGCGAAGCATGACACGTCAGTTTGCCGGCGTTGAGGAGGTAGGTAGGTTGTAGACGGGGAAGACCTCCACAACCTACCTCCTCCTCAACAACCTACCTCCTCCTCCTCAACCTACCTCCTCAAGGAGGGTCCGAAATGTAATTGGGAGGAGAATGTGGGTCCGGGACCCAATTTGACAAAGAAGGGGATGCGCAGGGTGGATAGGGAGGGGGGCGATTAGGATGTTGGGATCGGGAGGAGGAGGAGGAGAAGGTCGGAATTCCAGCCAATCAGGGTGAGGATGGAGGAAACGATGAAGGGCAGGGGAAGGCAACAGGGTAAGGAATGCAGGTCGGGGAGGGGGGACTAGGACAAGGAGGGGAAGAATAGCAGCAGGGGAAAGAGCGCCAAGGCAACAGGCTAAGGGCTGCAGGTCGTGGAGGGGGGGGAAGAAGGGAGAGGAAGGGGGCGCAAGAGGGGTTCAGCGCGGAGGGAGGGGAACAGGTTATGGATAGGAGAGAACAGGATAATGACGAAGGGTCGGAATCACGAGAGGGGATAGGGTAAGTGGGGATATGCAGGTGATGGAAAGAGAGAGCAATGAAGATAGAAAGAGTGACAGATAAGAGGAATAGAGGCAAGGACAGTCGAGATCCGTGAGGGGCACATCGGGTATTGGACGAACAGAAGCTAGAAGAGGATCCCAACGTAGGGGAGAAAAGCGTGGAGAAAGACGGGAAGAGTGGGTGGGGAAAAGCGGATTGGTGAACGGACGATCGGTAGAGGGGATGGAATCGGACAGGCAGAGGGGAGACAACGGAGAAGAGAGAGAGAGAGAGAGAGAGAGAGAGAGAGAGAGAGAGAGAGAGAGAGAGAGAGAGAGAGAGAGAGAGAGAGAGAGAGAGAGAGAGA
>BFEA01000052.1:2059638-2078856 GCA_003427395.1 Chara braunii
TGGTCCTTCAGAAAACAGCCAAATAAACATAGCCCTGAGCCATTCACAGTAGAAACAATGCTCAGGCTTTGGTTGACCCTGTTAATCACAAGCAGTCTGCCTTCCTCCCACCTTCCCCCGGTTCATCCCTTGTCTGCTTTCAATCAAAATAAACTGAAACTTATGCGTTACTCTCACACATTCTTTCCCTTTGATCTGATTGAATCCTGAAAGCAAGCAATAACCATAGGGATAATCTCACGCATACARYAGTCATATCACAGGGAGATAGGCAAACATRGATAGTAGTAGGTTGTACAGATGGAGTGGTTTACCTGATGGTTCCCTGCCTCYAGAACTCCTCCWRAGTTCCGGCARAGCTCCCGCAATSGGTGGGTGGACTCYCYWYAGAGTCTTKATGCGGACCTACGGGTTGCAATCCCGTCTGCCGYCTTCYTCTYGTAACCAAGGACAAGACTTARACTKAGAAGGGCAGATAGAGAAGATTYAGAGACTCTCAGATCCAAGGAGGGTGCTCTCAGACTCGCGGGAGAGGGCCTTGAAATCTGGATTCGCCTGAGGGYCCCACAATGGCGGCYAGAAATTAACAGYTTGATCAACTCCGTAGTCAAATTGCCAACTTTCACTCTCTGCTGACCTTCCAAGTTGCAACACCAGCCWCCCTTCCCAAWCTCAGTCACTTCCCCAARCCTCGACACCTCTCCTCARTCTAATCACGRCCGCTCAGCAGTCTGTAACAGCCCCTAGACGCAGCAGTAGCACCCARCAGTGGCCAGCAGAGTCAGCAATCACCGATAGTGGCATACAACGGTGGTCAAYAGCAATGGCAGTCGTCCGTACACAGTTAGCAGTMGCAATCTGCCAMAGTGGTCGCACTACGTAGCAACGTCTTACCTCAACAGACCCACAGTCCTTTAAGTCMAGCAAACGTGATCCACAATCAACCCTCGCAACAGCACGTACTGCAATGATKTCCRGTYAACGGCCTCGTAGCTCTTTCAATTCAGAATCAGCAGCACGCCGCTTAGCAAAACAACAAACATATAGAGCAGTAACTGCGCAGAAAAGGTACCTCAACACAACACATATCGCATAGCAGCAGCGGAATCCAGCCAGTCATGCAGCGGGTTGTTGTAGCAGCACTGCGCCTGAAGAACGAGATAGGTTGTCACGAACTTGTCGGAATACTGCAAGTCTTCTGGTTCGCCACCGTAAGCAGAGTCTTAGATCTCGTTGCTTTCTTGGGAAGCCAGATTTGTTGAAGTAAAGGAGAACTTGATATGACACTGACTGTTGGTCACATAGTGAGCTCGACTGCCGCAGCAAACATGTATCCGCGGCCGCAATGGAAACTCGAGTATATGCAGAGGTCGGCCATGCAGATCGTCATCGTGATCACGTAGGCACGTCACTTGTAGTTGCCCCCCCCCCCATCTTTCTCTCTCTTCCTAACTGACACGAGTGGCAGATGGCGCTTCCAGCCAGATGGGAGCGGCCTAATCAGTATCCTCCTTGTCGACCACCCTCATCTCTCACACACAAATGGTTCGTCTGAGTGTCACCCGAACCTTCCGCTGCAACAGGAAATACGCTCTGCCTTCCAACGATGCACGCCGAGAGACAGAGAGAAGCTACTCCTTCGGTAGAGTGGGCCAAATCGACTGAATCTACCGTCAGAACATGGAAATATACATTGCCCTGATGAAGTCTTCTGTTGTTGTTACACCCGTTTAACAGGCGAATTGAGATTGAATCTGCACTTAGAAGACGACCATGTTCATCCCACTCGCCACACCTTAACACTCGTATCCAGCACGTTACTTCGTCCACTCCTGTAAAGAACGGTGGCCTCGACTTGCCTCCCCTCTCTCTCTCTTAGTCGACTTACGCTTGATAGAATAGCCGACCTCTGAATGAAACTTCCGCAAGAACGTGAACAGATTCATTACGATTTTCGAAACATTTTCCCGGGCGCAGCCGTCATCACCGGCCCCGATTAACTAATGACTTATGACATAAACTAACGCTACCATCGTGTTCGCAATGCCTAAAAACCCCGAGCTGGCCTATCCCCCGCCTGCATCTACTAAAAAAAAAACGAGACACCTCAGTCGTTTTATCCCCTTCTCTTCCGTAGCTCCACGCAGCCCATCTCCATGCTAACCTCAAATCGACTTACTAACTCTCAAATCCAACCCTGCCGTTGGATTCGCAGCCCCTTCAAACCTCTGAAACGCAACCTCTCTTGCCCGATTTCATCAAGAATCGGGCGAGCTTTGTACTTTTCCCCACTTCTCTTCTCCTTCGTCCCTCCGCCATAGCTTTGGTGCACCGATTTCTCTACTAACCCACTATTCTACTAATTCCCTACTAAGACTAACTTCACAATCCACCTCGCCTACACCGATAACCCCTACCCATCACCTTTCCCCACTTGTTTTCGTTAGGAAACGGGCGGGGCGTGCTCTCTTTCTCCCCGCCACCTCCAACAACGGATGCACCCGGTGCGGACTACGTGCCAGGTTCATTCACCTTTCTCCACGGCCCCGCTAGTCCGCCCGCTGTTACCCGGCGCTGCTCGTCTCGCTCCGCTTCACAACCCACTTCTACCACGCCCTCTGCACTCAGTCGTTCACCACCGGTAGCGCCGGACTCGTCACCCCGCCGCCCCTCTCACGCACGTATCCCACCCGGATTCGCACCGGGTTCATCCCTCTCGCTGTTGTTTCCCCCCCCCTGTTTCGAATATACCTGGCGCCGCCCGCGTCCAGGTTCACCCGCCTCTACTACTTCACCCCTTCGACCGCTGCTGTCCTGGTTCATCGACCGTTTCACTGCCTTACCTCTAGCGCCCGTCGCCATGCTACCGCGGTATGCACAGTCGGCCTCCTCACCACACATTCCCTTACTTAGTACTACCCGATGACTTGCGGCCCACCTCACTAGCGCACCGCACCGGCCAGCGCAGCCCGGTCTCAGCGTTCCTCCTCTAGACTACGGTCGGAAGGTATCTTCCCGTGGGCGAACTTAGCACCCGCTACCTAGACCAATGCTGCCCACTACTGTGCAGGTCGGCAGGAGAAAGAAACAGACCCGACAGGCTGCGACAACTATCCTTCGGGAAACTCCGGAGGGAACTAGCTACTAGACGGTTCGATTAGTCTTTGCCTCTATACCCAAGTCCGACGAACAACAGCTCCGGCTATCCTGAGGGAAACTTCGGAGGGAACCAACTACTAGACGGTTCGATTAGTCTTCGCCTCTATACCCAAGGCCGACGAACGAATTCCTGGGCAATTGCTGCTCAGTTGGTATCGCTGCGAGCCTCCACTAAGGCTCCCTTCTTGACTCAGCGCCCAGTCTCACAGCCGAGGTCTGCCAAATAGTGGGTAGCCATTTACCCGCTAAACCAAACAATCCCTGGTCAGACGACCCTACAGCCGACGACACATACTCAGCCATTGAGGCGACGCAAGTGGAAAGGCACCGGCCTTGCAACAACATCTGCCGCTCGTACTCAAACAGTCGGTCGTTGCGCCGCCTGCTGCTAATCCTAACGTGGGCCCTGGCKTGCTGGGCCCAGTGCTTCTCTAGGCGGTAGTAGCAAATGGTCAAATGAGAACTTTGAAGACCGATGTGGAGGAGGGCTYCGCAAGCCCGTCGGGCACTCAGTGCGGCTGCGCGCCTCATCGCTGTCTGCCTCTTCTGGTCCCAATGAGCATGCACACACCCAACCCTCTTCCTGCCTACGTCGGGGCCGGACTGCACATCCACCACAACCCGCGCCACCACCGGGTTGCAACCGCACAGACCCGCTCGGAATGCTCTCCACGTTCCCTTCCACTTTAGGCTATCGACGCTCTCCAAGTGGGAAGCGAGGGAAACCACGACCACGGACTATGGACTCCTCCCTTCCCTCACGCGTTGGCCTCCCTGGTCCGAACTTCAGGACGGACGGGGTAGGGGAATTCCGCCAACATCCCGACAAACCGGAACCCGAACGGACTTGCTAAGAGAGGCGCGTGCTCAAATTAAACGGTACCAACGAAAAATAATAGTAAAATGATCATAAAAACTTTCAGTCGCCAAAGGCAAGATAAAGGATACTGCCTGCACCGCTCTGACGCCGTCAATGGCAAAACCAAGGGGATAGCCCTACGGCCCTCAACCCCATCGGCTTCCTCCTCGATGCTCCCCTGCCGCTGCGTCGCCGCTCGCCGACCTCGATCCGTGAACCTTCGTAATGTCAATCCAATGTCGTAACCTATAGGGCTAAGCCCAAGCCTGAGACCAGCGCCCGCAGAATACCATATAGGCAGTGCGGTGCGACGCTTTGGGCCAACAAACCGGCTGCGCGGCTCCCATTCGCCCGCGCCGGCTTGCTTATATCGCGCCATAATTGCCCCGCGCGCCATCCTACGACACCCCGCTTACCGCACGAAGCCGCGCCGTCGTTGCCATCGCCGTTGTCGGGGCCGTCTTCCGTACGCGCGTTCGACTTGGTCAAAAGTACCAATTAAAAAAAAAAAATCCTTAATTCCTTAATAATAATAATAATAATAATAATAATAATAATAATAAAATAATATCACCAAGCAAAACGACCGAGGTCCGGACCGGCTTTACCATTAAATAACAGAAAAAGAATCACGCGCGCCTTAAACCTGCGTGCCCACGCACTCGCTATTGCGGTCAACCACCAAGTCAAAGCAATTACTGACGCAGCCGTGCTTAGCGGGGTATACTTCAACTCTGGACCAAAACTATTTTCTGTCACTTGCAAAAACCAGAGCGGATACCCTTGTAAGGGTATTCGCACCGACAGCTTACCGGACGATATTAAGCGACGTCCCCGTCGCTTCGCCAAATAAGAAAGCTAAAAATTCATCCACACCCCAAATGCTGACGAAACAGGAGCCAATCCGATTAGCTGACAAACACAGGGTAGAGGCCCCCATCAAACCATGCCTTCACAACTATATGCTGCCAGGTTTCTAACTCGGGTCTCTCACCGTCCAAGATTAGGACCTTGGTAGCATAAGTTCCGAAGACCTTCCCAATCGTCCTCTTCCCGATCCTAGACAACCTTCGGCTTTTCGTTGGGTGTCCCCAGTCTTGGCAAAAACTAGGGACGCGGGCCTTAATTGAGACCTTTTGAAGACACTCTCGCCTTTCTTCTCAAAATTTTCTCGCAATCAAATACACGCAAGTATATATGTATACTTAAAATTCGCTTTGCTCTTTCTGCAGTCTAGTACAGAAAGGCTAGGTCTCCACCTTGGCCCACCATAGCCTGGCTGATCGGACCAGGACCACGGCCCACCGCATTGCTATTTAACGATAGTACCTTCGTTGGTTACACAACGATAGGTTTCCTCCGGGTAAACACTCACTCAGGATTACCCCCAAAAATTTTCAACCATCATTATCCCGCAGAGTAATTTCACTGGGGCGGGCACCCCCCTTAAACTCTTACCCCGCGGTCCCGCAGCCAGGTTGCGCCGGCTAGCAGCCATCCAATGGGGTTACGCCCTAGAAGTACTAACTTCTTTTCCGTTAGCTTGGTCTTTCTTCAACATGTCTCAGGATTAACACTAGTGGTTAGATGGGGCATCGCAAAATAAAATCACTGGTCCACTGCACAATGCGCAGGGGTCCGAAGGCATTTACCAGCCCTCCCTCACTAGGCATGGCATCCTTCGCACGCTTACAAACAAAATCAGCGCTAAATCCACCAGGTCGTGACCCCTGACTTGATCAGAGCCAGCAGCTACCCACCCTGAGACATCTCTCGCCCTGCACTCATTGCGACTTTCTCAAACATCCCAAACAAAAGGGACTCTTTTTCGTCATGCTTTATCACTCATCAAACAACTCACCATGCTATAAATCAGTTTACTCACTTTCGAAGGTGAGTCTTCCAACAACAACAACGACAACCCCTTTTCCAAAAAAATCCAAGGGATTCTCATCATAAACAAAACACCCCCTCTTCCAAAAGTCACGAGGGGTCTTGCCATAAAACCAAACTTTCCGTGCTAAAAAATCGAGGGGGTCTCATCATAACACACAACATCACAAAACATCCCCTTTCCAAAAGTCCAAGGGGGCTTATCATAACAAAATAACTGAGAGACCATCTTGTGGGTCTTCATCACTACTTATGCAATCAATAATCAATATGGTAAGCATTTTGAGCCTCCAGGGCTCATAAATCTTCAAAATCCTCACAACCTTTCACAGACGGGCTGCTCTTCCTCCCCTTATACTCTGCCTTATCAGCTGTTCGTGGGCAGGTCGCACAAGCATACCGAGGAGTAGACAGTTTTGCTTATAATCATATTTACAGTTCCCATGACATATAAGAGGTTTTTCACACATTGTCCACACAAACTCATCATTCATCAGAGTACAACCACACATGTGAGGAAGACAAGTGATCGTCACATATAAGAATGGTCCCTGAAAGAAACTTCATCATGATATACACTCAGGGAAATAAAATGTCTCACACAGAAAAAAATGTCTCCAAATCATAACTCACTCAACTCAAACCACACCAAATCTACACTGACAACTACCCCAAGAATACATGTCAGATCTGTCTCTCAAAAGCCAGGGCGTAGGCCACCTAAATATGTACATGCCTCATCTAGATTACCCTGATCCTCAAGATCCCAGCTCAGTAGGAACATTAGAGTTCAGATCTAGACTAGTAACAATCCTCATAAAAGCCTTCTAGGTCTAAGAGGGTATTACACACAACCTAAACTGATGTCTCACAAGATACTCGCCCACTTATATAGCCAAACCGGCTCTACCTTTTCAACTCTTCCTGGTTTTGTCTATATAACTGAGCCCTAAGTCCATCTGCGGACTTCTCTACTATCCTACCCTGCCTATCATACATCTTACCCCCTGCCTCTGACACCTTTCCTTCTGCCTTATCCTTAAGGAACTCGAGACAGTCCAAAGCCAGATGCGCGCCCCTCTTGCAATAAAAGCATAACTGATCAACCTTCCTCTTGAACTTCTTCTTCTTGGGCCGAGGAGGTGGCGATGAAGGAGATCCCACCAAGGTACTGACAACCCCCTGCTGCTTTAATCGAGGAGTTGCGGTACTAACGACCTCCTGCTGTTCTACCCCAGGAACCAGTCCTTCAGACCCAGATCCAGTAGCCCAAGATCCCAGTCTGCTCCTCAAATCCTCTATCACTGGGACGTACTCAGACGTATCTAATCTCTGAGGTCTCCTCTCGAGTGTCTCCTCTGACACTGTCATGGGCTGTTCCTCGATCTCCTCTGGCCCATACTCAGGCGTGCCCATCCTCTGGAGCCCGCTCTCGATGACACCCTCTGCCTCAATCCCTATCTTTCTCTCAAGAGGCTCCTCTATCCTCTGCTCAGGTGAAAACAAACTCACCTCCTCCTGCATAGTATGCACCGCCTCAAGGAGCACGCCCATGGATCCCTCTGCTGAGCCCTGAGCTAGCTCACTGCTAGATGGTGGTAGCCCCTCCTCTACTGCCAAAGGTACGACTGAACCTGCCGCCGCTACTGGCAGTGTCGCGAGCCCGGTAGGAGCTCTGAACTCGAATGCCTCTCTCTCCGCCTGTCTCTGTGCTCTCGCCTCCTCTGGCTCCAGGATAACCCTCCCCATAGGTGGCTCCTAGCGAGGCTCTGCCGCAGATGGCTGTCCTGGCTACCTCTACTCTCCCTGCCGGCTGCTCTCTGGCCTGTCCACCTTTCCATGGGTTTGCTGCCTCAGGCTCCCGATGATAGCTGTCTGGCTGGCCACCAATGCCCTGAGTTCCTGGATTTCCACCTCCATAGCCTCCAGGCGTACTCCATGGCTTGCTTCCTTCATCTTCCTCCCTGCTAGATCGCTCTCTAATAACAAGTGCCGGTCAAAAGTCGTCTTGGTCGGGAACTTGATTTTGCGATCTAACCTTTCTTCTGCCGTCCTGACCACCCCAAACCCGACTCTGACTGGTGAGGGAAGCTCCTCTCCTCTTCGTTCGCAGAAGTCCCTCCACATCTCAGGGATCTCCGGGGCCCTAGTTGGCACGTTTGGTGGCTGACCTGGGAGTGCTCCTGCTGCCTCCGATCTCTGCCTTTCCTGTTGCTGCTCCGGAAGCTCCCCCGCTGCCTCCAACCTCTGCCTCTCTTGCCATATCTCATCTATCCGCCTGGTTTTTCTCGCCCTCTTTTCTTCAGCCGTCTCTCCAGCTGGCGCCCTTTCCCTCGTGCGGAGGTCGACCTTCTTTGGGATCTCTGCTTCCATCTCCTTCTCGGGCTGGCACGACTCCTGGCGCGGCTCTGCAGGTGCTGGCCCCTCCAGGTCTGGGTGTTCCAGGGCATAAGCTGCTAGGTGCCTATCAATCAGGGTCAAAGCTTCCCTCCTTACAACTGCCCTTTCTCTTCTCCTTTCTGCTCTCCCCTCTGGCGAAGGAGCCTTTTCTGATGAAGGAAATGAGACCTCCTCTCTCTTCAACCTCTCCTTCGCCTGGCGAGTGCTTCCTGGTGCATCCCCGAGTCTCAAGCCCACCGCCGACGTCTGAGGGGGCGTGTCCTTTCCAACCTCTATTACTTTCTTCCCTGCACGTCTCCCCTCATCGCCCAACCCTCTCTCTTGCTGAGTACCTTGGACCTCCTCCCGTGGCACCTCTTCTGCCTGCTCTCCATGCTCCTCACCCTGAGGCGACGCCCTCCACCGAGAAATATCTAGATGTGTCTCCAACTCCCTCAAAGGCCCTTCAGACATTGGCGGCTCCTCCTTTGTGTGTGCTGGCGACCTCCTCAATCCACCCTCAGTAAAACGATGGAACTCCACTGGTCCCAACCTACACTCAGGGTATGCCCCTCGCTCCTCAACCTCTGGCTCCTGCTCCGGCTCCTCCTCTCTCCTGGCTAGGGTCTTCCGTCCTCCTCGAGACGGTCTCGCCTCCCTGGGCTCAGGGCCCCTCTGCCTCTGACTCCTCTGACGCCTCTCAACTCTGGGCTGAGGGGGCTCTGGTCGTCGAAAGGTCTCTCTAAGATGCGCCCTGCAGCTCTCCCAGTCCCGGGCCATGTCCCTGACCTACGTAGCCAGTGCCCTCTCCGCCTTTCTGGTCCAGAGGGGTAACGTCCTCGCCCACTCATCTCTCGGTATACCTTGCCCCTGCATGAACCACTCAAAAGCAGGGATGAAGTCTGCCACATTTCCGATCTCTAGACGGATCGGCCTGCCATCTGGTCCCACAGGCGAGGGTCGCAGCTCCTGCATCCTCCACTCCACCTCTGATCTTGTCATCGCCTCTCTACGGATCCGTTCAACGGGCTCCTCGAATCTGCCGACTCCCCTCAGTCTCTCGATTGCCTGGGCTACGGTCCAGCCCATACGCCTCGCATGATCCCAAAAGTTGTCCAGGCATAGCTCGATGTCCCCATCATCGTATACCGGAGTACTCTCTCGATGGCGAGGCTCATGTCGCTCATATCCTCCTGATGCTCCCAACGGCCTCCGAGGCGGCCGTGTCTCCCTCCCTCCTCTTGGCATGGCTGTCTTCGTAAAGTCAGACTTGCACAACAGGTGAAGGAGACAACAAACACACATTGGGGTAAGCAAACAAGTGATAATCAAGCAAACTCAGACCAGACCACACTCATACAATATGCATCCTACCTAACCTACACACCCTGCTACTTCTATTCTAAAGGCAGTCAGGTCGTCTCTCTTACCTCTTCTCTCGCCACAAATTTCTTCAGTCGCGTTCCAGATACCCAATCCTTCCACTTAGTCCCATTTAGCTCCTCAATCTTGTATACCCCGAAGTCTCCGACCCGTATGATTCGATAGGGACCTAACCACCTCTTATCGAGCTTCCTGGACCACTGCTTCTCCACTGATGAATCGTAGAGAAGCACGACATCTCCCACTGCCAAGGGTACTTTCCTTACCCGCGCAGACTGATCCCATCGAGCCTTATCATCCATACGGCTTCTCGCCACCTGGTCAGACGCCTCTTGGATCCTTTCTTCTATCACCCCTATCTGTCGCGCCCGGATATCGAGCAAGTCTTCAAATGACAGGTTAATTTCCAGATCCTGGCGCCTCCATGTCTTAAGACAGCTTTCGATAGGGAAGGTGGCATGCTTTCCGTACCACAACGTTGCCGGTGCGTACTTGGTGAATCTTTTTACTGTAATATTATCGACAAAGAAAGCCACATAGGTATCTTGGCCATTGATGAGGCCTACCTTCGGTCCACTTAGCCAGGAGACCCGTAATGGTACTATGTCCTCTCTCCACGGGAGCATTTGCCTGGGGGTGCGAGGCCGTGGTGTAGTTGGCTGCTACATCATACCTTGATTACAATTCTTGCACCTCCTGGCAGGTAAATTCTGATCCCCTGTCCATTACGAATTCCCTGACGAAAGGGTAGCGCAGATAGTACTCTTCTATGCAGCTCACTAGGACTAAACCGGTCTTTGTGCGAATAGCACGCCCGTCTACGAACCCAGACAGGTTATCGCGCGCATCGAAGATATAGTTATAGCCTTGATCCCCAAGCGGCATAAAAAGTAGATCGAGATGCACTACGGCCCCCACCTCTCGCTCTAGCCTTGGATGCAGCGGCTCTCCTAGCCTTAAATGGGATCTCTCTTGGCAAGGTACGCAAGATCGGCAAAATTTTCCGACCATGTCCATCATCCCATTCCAGTAGTACAACTCACTTATCTTGGCATACGTGGCTTGTACCACTCGATGCCCTCCTGCAATGCCATCATGAAGCGCTGTTACGACGTCGATCTTACGATTCCTACCGCAGGCGACTCTCCTGGGATTCCCCACTTCTCTTCTCACGAAAAGGTGGTCGTCTCGCACTAAATAGCGCTGCAGCATCCTCTGAGCTCTATCGCTTGCATCCCTTAGCCGCATTTCACATGACAAAAGAAGCCCCAACTCTAGGTAGATCCCGTCGTACTCCTCTGCACGAAAAACCTCCTTAATTTTCCCTTCCTCGAACTCGTTGTCCTGGCTCTCGGGCACTTCGTCCACATTCCCTGCCGGGTTCAACGAGCGTGACTGGCCAAGGCTTTCCTGCAATAATGTGTTAACGAGGAGATACATTCCTCCCATCAGGTCCTCATGCCGTTCTACCTGGTCTGGTCCTTCCTCAATCGTCCTCATATCCTCCACCAGGCTATGCGAGTTGGCCAACGCTAGCTCCATCATCCACTGAACATCCTTATCACCCCAGGGATCCTCTTCTTCAAAGGGTTTGAGGACTAGTTCATCCCTTTGTTCATACCCACTTGGCGCTTGCCAAATAGGATAGCCTACACAACTGGGCACTCGCGGCGACCACTTATTGATGTGGAGACGAACATCTTTTTCCTAATCTAGAAATTTATCAACTGGGGCCGTATCCTCCACCGCCTCCCCTTCCTGTTTATCCCAGTTGATCCTACTCAGCCCGTCCGCCCAGTTCTTACTGCCAGGTATCCGTTCCAATTCGAAATTGAACATCCAGATGTACGTCAGCCATCTGGCAACCGTCGGATCCGATGGGACGTAATTCCTTAGAGAGTAGGTCAGGGCGGTCGGATCCACTCTCAAAATAAACCTCCTGCCAAAGATGTAGTTTCAGAAGATTCGCAGACAATGGAGGACGGCAAGGGTCTCTCTCTTGAACTGAGAGTAGTTCCTCTCCGTCGTGCAGAGAGTCCGGCTCTCAAATCGCAAGGGTCTTTTCTTTCCTTCCATATCTGCCTGAATTAGAACTCCCGCTAAAGCAGTCGGTCCCACATCCGTTTCGACAATGAAGGGCCGTGTCTCTGTGACGTCATAATCTGACGCTCCTAACACCAACCCTCCTTCTCGAAATTCTTCCTTCATTCTGGCTACCACCTCTACTTGTTCTTCACCCCAAACCCATTTCTGGTCCTGACGAACTAACTTCCTCAGATGTTCAGTCTTAGCGGGAAAATTCTTGACGAAAACCCTTCAAAATCCACACGTACCAAGAAAGCTTCTGACATCAGTTACTGAGTGGAACGGGACTCGTTACTTAGTAATCGTATATGTCTTCTTCACATCCGGCTTCCGACCCTTCTCGCTGCAGACGAACCCCAAAATAGTCGCTTCCCTCATGCAGTGTCTGGATTTGGTCCCGCTCGCCGTGAGGTTATGCTCCTCGAGCAGGCTCAGGATTTTTTCGAGGTCCTGGATATGCTCCCAAACAAAGCGCCTTACCCCTGGCGAGACTTCATCGCTCTCCTTCACTGCTGGCCCCTTCACCGCCAAATCGTCGATGTATGGCTGTGTAATATGGGGGCTGACTGACTGCATAACCCGAATCATGGCCCGTTGGACCATTGCTACCGCATTGGTCCACCCTTGAGGGGCCACGTTCATGTGGATTAATCCTCGCGGCGTATGCATAGCCGTCACCGGCCTATCCGGCCGGTAGACCGGAAACTGATCGTATCCTGAGTAAAGGTCTATAAGCGAAATTATAGGCCTTTCAGCACAGGATTCCGACAAAGCATCCGCATTTGACAGTCCTCCACCATCTCGCACGGTCACCACATTTAACCTCTGCAGATCTTGCACCCATCTCAGCGTCCTATTAGGCTTAATGAAGCAGAACCACGGGGACGCATACGGTCCACTAGAATAGTCGGCGACGTGTGTACTTATCTTGCCGTCGAGGTAGTCCACCACCTTCTTTTCCTCGTCAGGGTTAGGATATCGCGCCCCTCTCATGTTCCAAGGCTCGTGTGGCACGGTGTGGATGAGGATCATAGGTATCTTGTCCACATCCAGTCTGCCACGCTCTTCGTCGCTAAACGCATAGGCGCGATGCCTCCTCTTCATTAATTCCACCATCAATGTTCGCTCTTGAGGCAGTAGGAAGTCGGGTTCCCCTATAATCAACTCCCCCTCGTTCCCTTCGTTGATACGACATGGCCCTGCTAGAGCACTCTCCCTCATTCGCCGTATCAACTCTCGTTCCCTCTCGTAATATGCTTCCTCGTCCTCTGTAACGAGGACGGGAACCGGGCTGCACTTCTTGTCTACCGTCTTGTACCGCCTTTGGGAACCCTGTTTGAGCCGTCCTCTAAAAAAGGTCAACTTACAGATTGTGTTTGCGCTGATGCGGGGTGCCCTCCGCTGCTTGGGAGCCAATATACCAACTCCAACCATCCTGCCTCGGGGCATTCCAGAACTTGCTCCCTCAAGGCGTGGATGGCATCCGGATCTGCCATCTCATGCGTGGCCACCAGGTCCATGGCCTTCCCAATATCTGACAAGCTGAGGGAAAATGCTTCCACCCTCTCTCCTGCTTCGGGCTCTTCCCAGAGCCTTCGGCGCTCCCCTTCCGACTCCTCGATCGTAAATGATCCTGGATTGGGCCAGTTCCTTATACTCCTTGGCCCGGTGTTCCTGCAGGTAATTATTTCGCAATTCCCATAGGCAGGATCGCATAAGAGGAGGGTTAACGTCCCGTCATGCATATTGAATATCACGGTCTCCGTCCTTGCAGCTGGCTCCGTGCAAAATACCGCAGTCAGAACGGTCTATATCCAGCCCGAATCTGATCGCGTCCACCTCCCGGATGATGTTCATTTCTGCCCCGGTGTCCACCATTGCTACACACTTGGAGCCTTTTACCACTAAATCCACCATGTCGCAGGCCACGCACTTCCAATTCATCTTCGTGCCTGACTTCGCCCATTCTGCCTCCTTGGGCAGAATCGTACCCAGATGGACATTGGGCACCAAGCGCCGCGACAATCTGCCCTTCAGTTCATCGCGGAGCCGCGGGGCTGACGCTAGGATTTCCTTCATGGTCATGAGGTCATTATGCCCCTCCAACAGCCTATCAATTACTCTCTCTACGTCAAATCCCTCTTCCAACCGAACCGCGCATTTCTTCTTTTTGGGTGGTCCGTCATGTATAACCGGTTCGGCCTCTCCTCCGGTTCCCTTTTTTCTTGCCCGCTGTTCCGCTCTTTGATCCTCCTCTCTGCGCAACTTCTCGTCCGCTTCCTCTTCATCATCGTCGTCCTCTACTTCCACAACCTCTTTCCTTCTCCCTGATTCGGGTTCTCTCCTCGGAGGCTCTTGGCTGGCACTGGCCTTGGCTTGATTCCTCGTTCGCGCTGCCTGTGCCAGCCGGGCCTGCGGAGTGAGGGGTCTTCCCCTCATCCCCGATTGTGGGCACGACCCTACCACATTTACTCCGGGTCGCCCAGGTGCTGGCTCCGGGCCGGAGTCATAGAGGAACACTTTGGGGATGTTAGACTTTCATCCCTTCACTTCCTCACAGAGGCCCACCAACTTCTGTTGGTACCTCCCCATCTTATCCAGCAGATCCTCCATTTTCCCAAATAAGACGGACGGAGGCTCCATTTTCTCCTCCTCATCCTCGTCATCTGACTTGATGATTATGGGCTCTTCCGTCTCACTTCCTCCTCTTAGCCCTTGAGCCACTTCCTTATCGCTCTCCACTTCCTCCACCCCAATCGGTGGTTCCTTCTTTTCCTGCCATAGCCTGAACATGGCAGGGAGTGGTGGCCCAGCTGCCGCCCTTCGCTAGGCTTCCGCCCTCACCCCTCCAAGCCTTCTGTCAATGGCCTCCCCAAACTGATCGTAAATATTCTCATCCATAGTGGAGGAAATCAGCCCGCTCCTCTCATCTTCCCGTCTTATATTACAGAACCTTATAGTGTGGCCTTGTTGGTCACAATGTTGACAAATGGCCGTCCTCCAATCAAAACGGGATCTTCCATACCCTTGACTTCCCTGATCCCCCTGGCCTTGATACCCCTGGCCTTGGTACCCCTGACCTTGACTCCCTTGGCCTTGGTACCCCTGGCCTTGACCATTCCATTGCCTCCCTCTTCCGCCGCCATTCCTGCCTCGCCCCCTTCCTCCACCCCTCCCTCCGTTGCCTTGATTGCCTTGCCCCTGGTTCCCACCTCCTGCAACACTGCCCTATGAACTGGGAGCAGGTGATGGTGGCGGGGCCACAGGCTGGGCATGGGCTGCGGGGTAGATGAGTGGTGGCATACTCGTTTGCGGTCTGGCTACTGGCGGCGGGCTTTCCCATGGCACAATTGTATTGATTACCGGCCAGGACCACTGTCCGTAGGAGGGCACCCCACCTTGCGAGGGGCCCGTACTAGATGATGGAGCCGCCACATTTAAAGGGGCTGCTGCCTGGGCCTGTGGCGCTTGCGCTTTTCCTGATCTCTGTCCGCCCTGGGCCAAATTACGCACTTTGCGCTGGACCTTCGTCAGGTGCTGCGGCACCGGCTCTTCCTCTTCCCAGAGCTCCTCCTGAACGACCTCCTCTATCACCGACTCTTTTCCTTTCACTTTGACAGCCGTCACCACCCTCCTTTGCACCACCGGCTCTGTCGCATCCCCTAGCTGTGCCAATACGTCTGTAACAATCCTTGTTACCCCCGGGGTCCCAGAAGCAGTCGCATCTCTTTCGTTTTTCTTCTGCCTTTGCAGGCGTACCTGACGTTGCTCCACCTGGTCCAAACACCCAACTTCCACCCCTCTGTCAATGGTGGTCCAAGTGAGCTTGGTGTTACCTCCTCCATGTCTCGTCAACTCGACGGCCTTCGATGCCGTGAGCAGCCCCAGGAAGATGGCGCACTGTGCTTCCTCCGAAATCCCATGGACCTTCCGCGCCCTTTTCTTAAATTCTTGGACAAAAACCCCTATCGTCGTAAAATCCTCTTTGTTCATCGCCTCAAGGTCCGCGGTAGTCAACAACCCGTCTCCCAGGCGGTACTTCCTCTGCATGCCCTCCTTAAACCTCTCCCAGCTGCCTTGGGCTGCATCTATGACTTTCTTCACCTCTTGGTGGTAGCTGTGGAGGACATTCTGAAGGATGCGTTGAAATTTTACAATGTCCGACCACCCGACCAAAGCTTGTTCCACCCGCTCCAGCCATTCCGAGACTGTTTCTCCACAAAAATGAAAAGTATCGACCTTTGGGATATTGCTCGGATTCCTTTCATGCCGGTCGATGGCTGCGATGAGGTCGTCGAGTGTCAGACCCTTCTTGGGTGCACCTGATGCGCCGCCAGTTTCAGGCATCTTGACAGCCTCTTCTTTTCAAGCTTCCTGATAAGAGAAAGAAAACAAGCATACCCCCTTATTCAACATTACGCCTTTACCGGCCTATTCCACCTGCTTTACCTAACTTTTTACTACATACTTTACTCAATACTAGCACAGTCGCCCTTCATAATTTCCCCTAACTCGTGCAGGTAAATTTTCTCACCTACACTTAGTCACTCATTATTTCTCCCTTACCCTCTCATCATTCCTTTATGCCCTTTTCTTATTCACTTCTCTTACCCGGATGTCGTTCCACCAGGGACAACGGAAGGCTTTCCGTTATCCCCGGCAACGGCGCCACCTGTCGAGCGCATCGGTCCGGCACAGCACCAGGGCAGCGCGGGACCCTCCCGGCCGCGTCACGCAGGAGTTGGTTTAAATCCTTCGTCGCAGATAATATATGTGGAGCTTCCTTAAGCCGCTCCGGCCGAGTGCGCCAACCATACCTCTCGCGAGCCCCTACGACAGGATAGGGCCTACGCGAGGCACAACTTACCTACACCTTACGGGAGCTGTCACCTCCCTTCAGTAGGCGTATCCCCGCCGAGCTACCAGTCCACAGTATGAAAGCTAATTAGTTGCAATCGCAAAGGTGGACCAGCCGAGGGCGTTTCTCGTTCGCAATAGCATAGGGGGTACGCGCGGTAATACGCCTCTATCGAACCCGCACGCGAACCGACATCTTGGGGGGCTGAGGTCCCAAGCGCGATCCGACGTCGGTCGACTAGGACGCATCCCACACACCACGCGCACTCCACTTCACAAACACACATACACACAAAACAACACATATACGAAACAACACAGCACAAACAACGCGATAACGCTCCTAGTCCCTCAGTAGCCAACCCATAACTTTCCAATGCGGAAATAAAATAGGCGTCGCGCGCGAGACTTAGTATAAGACCGCGCGGACGCATGGCTAACTCATATCGACTCGCAATGCAAGCGTATGTAAGCGGTCGCAACGATGGCGTACTATGTAGTACCCATACTTACGCGGTCCTCGTTAATCTCGAGGGTCGCGTTCGACACTCAAGTGTCGGCTGACACGCGCCTTGAGGGTTAAATCTCTCRAYGTTGAACAACCGTCATGCGYGGTTGAAGACCACACCCTCTTCTGCACCCTGTGTAGAGGGGTTRAGTAGACARCTTTAAGCTGTCGTGGYGGTCGAACATCAAGGGGKTTGAMTTTGASGGCTGCCACGGACTAYAACGTYCRACTATAAAAACTCCAAAGAGCAAAARATAAGGGATAGGCCGAAGGCTCCCCGCCTAGTAAACAAAATCWTAGCCCTRGGGTASCCTTCCTTTGTTTCGTGCGGCGTTGGCGGCTTGTAGCAATCTCAAACATTCGCCCATATGTRTCGGTCCCATTTTGTAATCCCATAACTTTTACGCACTAGRGCGCTAAAACATCRCGMGCGRGATTTTAATATAAAGTCGCGCAGCCGAGGRCCTATCTCATACCAACCTGYAAATGCAGGCTTACGCATGCAGTCGCGACGATGGMGTACTATKYAGTGCCCATAATCAAGCGGTCCCTCGTRGATCCGAGTACCRCTTATGACACTCAGGTGTCAGACTYGAAGTGCCGTGAGGGYCTAACCCTTCACGACATTGCACGGCTGAAGGAATAGCCGWRCAACCGCCGCGGCACCTCCGGCTCTCGGCCTGGGTGTCTCGGTAGGCCAATCAAATAGGCTCTGCGCGAGGGAAAACCCCTTCCCTGCGGAGCCTAGGGCTTGGGATGTCCTGGACAAGGACCTCGAATCCCGGCCCAAGACCAAACGTCCTACTAAGAAAATCATCAAAAAGCAAGAAACAAAAAATAGAAGGAGAGGCCTCCTCTAAGCCCCTCAGTCTCAGCTTCTGAGTACGGCTTTAATATGGGGGCCCTTCAACCCATGCAAACACTTATCCCAAGTATACCTATGAATACGTATATAAGGGTTAAGTATGTGACGATCACTTCTCACAGTCTCACTGGGGTCTCTCACAATAATACGTATATATGTGATCGCAGACAACCAAATCCAGAATCTGATTCACAACACACACCTGCAATCACATCAACGAACCAAATCAACAGCCCACACACTACACGGAGTCAACCCCAACCACCTTCGACATTCATACCCCTCGTTTTATCCATGCAAGCCCCAATCCTCCTGTCCAAGCAACCTTAATTAAATACTTAGTACCTTTGTTAAATGACCATTCAATAAAAGCCAGAGTGAAACCATAATGAAACAATAAAAATTCACCAGGGCTAAAGCCTTTTAGGTTGAGTGTGGAAGGAAAGTTGAAATTGAGTCGTAGACCGACGAATCGACAACCGACCTGTTATCAGTGATAACAGAAAGTGATCCTCAAGGGATCAAGCTGGATCTAGCCCTGAACTTGGATCAAATGATCAAAAGGACCTGTAACACACGRCAKACCAATCCCCAAGCTAAGAACATAAGTGTATRGAGAATACAACTCCATAATACAYCCTCACTCAAAATCTCCTTATAAGCTAAACCTAAGTCTATTTTTAAGTYWGTGCTTAAGCCAAAGGTAGAYCAAYTGCAGAATSTCCTYTATTYTGGGYGKGTCGCCTGAATCSCCACCTGTCAAATTATAGTCTATCTCCTCTAAACTAAGAAAATTTCGGCAGCACTTCCCGYAGGAAAAGTGTMTTTTCARAATTTATATAAGCCCWGATATRAGAGCARAAATAATCTYTAACTCCTGGAAARTCAAACTTTGTCTAACTCCTTAATTTTGTAAAAATTTCGGCAGCACTMCTTTTAGAAAAGTGYTATTCCAAAATTTATACAAGGCTAARTTCAGATTTTGAAARTAAACTTTGAYTTCCCRTAGTTYAATTTTTGTCTAACTCCCYGAATTARYAAAAATTTGGGCAACACTCCCTWTAGAAAAGGARACTTCCCAGATTTTAACTAAGCAATATATATGAAAAAGACAAGTTGAACTCTGACAAGTYAAAAGTTGGCTAACTTCTTGGATTTGTAGAAATTTYGGCAGCGCTTCCCGTAGRAAAARTAGCTTGCCAARATTTATASAACGCCRAGTATAAGAAA
>BFEA01000052.1:2082841-2095988 GCA_003427395.1 Chara braunii
CCCGGCGCTGCTCGTCTCGCTCCGCTTCACAACCCACTTCTACCACGCCCTCTGCACTCAGTCGTTCACCACCGGTAGCGCCGGACTCGTCACCCCGCCGCCCCTCTCACGCACGTATCCCACCCGGATTCGCACCGGGTTCATCCCTCTCGCTGTTGTTTCCCCCCCCCTGTTTCGAATATACCTGGCGCCGCCCGCGTCCAGGTTCACCCGCCTCTACTACTTCACCCCTTCGACCGCTGCTGTCCTGGTTCATCGACCGTTTCACTGCCTTACCTCTAGCGCCCGTCGCCATGCTACCGCGGTATGCACAGTCGGCCTCCTCACCACACATTCCCTTACTTAGTACTACCCGATGACTTGCGGCCCACCTCACTAGCGCACCGCACCGGCCAGCGCAGCCCGGTCTCAGCGTTCCTCCTCTAGACTACGGTCGGAAGGTATCTTCCCGTGGGCGAACTTAGCACCCGCTACCTAGACCAATGCTGCCCACTACTGTGCAGGTCGGCAGGAGAAAGAAACAGACCCGACAGGCTGCGACAACTATCCTTCGGGAAACTCCGGAGGGAACTAGCTACTAGACGGTTCGATTAGTCTTTGCCTCTATACCCAAGTCCGACGAACAACAGCTCCGGCTATCCTGAGGGAAACTTCGGAGGGAACCAACTACTAGACGGTTCGATTAGTCTTCGCCTCTATACCCAAGGCCGACGAACGAATTCCTGGGCAATTGCTGCTCAGTTGGTATCGCTGCGAGCCTCCACTAAGGCTCCCTTCTTGACTCAGCGCCCAGTCTCACAGCCGAGGTCTGCCAAATAGTGGGTAGCCATTTACCCGCTAAACCAAACAATCCCTGGTCAGACGACCCTACAGCCGACGACACATACTCAGCCATTGAGGCGACGCAAGTGGAAAGGCACCGGCCTTGCAACAACATCTGCCGCTCGTACTCAAACAGTCGGTCGTTGCGCCGCCTGCTGCTAATCCTAACGTGGGCCCTGGCKTGCTGGGCCCAGTGCTTCTCTAGGCGGTAGTAGCAAATGGTCAAATGAGAACTTTGAAGACCGATGTGGAGGAGGGCTYCGCAAGCCCGTCGGGCACTCAGTGCGGCTGCGCGCCTCATCGCTGTCTGCCTCTTCTGGTCCCAATGAGCATGCACACACCCAACCCTCTTCCTGCCTACGTCGGGGCCGGACTGCACATCCACCACAACCCGCGCCACCACCGGGTTGCAACCGCACAGACCCGCTCGGAATGCTCTCCACGTTCCCTTCCACTTTAGGCTATCGACGCTCTCCAAGTGGGAAGCGAGGGAAACCACGACCACGGACTATGGACTCCTCCCTTCCCTCACGCGTTGGCCTCCCTGGTTCGAACTTCAGGACGGACGGGGTAGGGGAATTCCGCCAACATCCCGACAAACCGGAACCCGAACGGACTTGCTAAGAGAGGCGCGTGCTCAAATTAAACGGTACCAACGAAAAATAATAGTAAAATGATCATAAAAACTTCCAGTCGCCAAAGGCAAAATAAAGGATACTGTCTGCACCGCTCTGACGCCGCCAATGGCAAAACCAAGGGGGATAGCCCTACGGCCCTCAACCCCATCGGCTTCCTCCTCGATGCTCCGCTGCCGCTGCGTCGCCGCTCTCCGGCCTCAGTCCCTGAACCTTCGTAATGTCAATCCAATGTCGTAACCTATAGGGCTAAGCCCAAGCCTGAGACCAGCGCCCGCAGAATACCATATAGGCAGTGCAGCGCGACGCTTTGGGCCAACAAACCGGCTGCGCGGCTCCCATTTGCCCGCACCGGCTTGCTTATATCGCGCCATAATTGCCCCGCGCGCCATCCTATGACACCCCGCTTACCGCACGAAGCCGCGCCGTCGTTGCCATCGCCGTTGTCGGGGTCGTCTTCCGTACGCGCGTTCGACTTGGTCAAAAGTACCAATATCCTTAATTCCTTAAAAATAATAATAATAATAATAATAATAAATAATAAATAATATCACCAAGCAAAACGACCGAGGTCCGGGCCGGCTTTACGATTAAATAACAGAAAAAGAATCACGCGCGCCCTAAACCTGCGCGCCCACGCACTCGCTATTGCGGTCAACCACCAAGTCAAAGCAATTACTGACGCAGCCGTGCTTAGCGGGGTATACTTAAACTCTAGACGAAAACTATTTTCTGTCACTTGCAAAAACCAGGGCAGATACCCTTGTAAGGGTATTCGCACCGATAGCGCTTCCCTGCATAGGCAGTATCAGACAGGGGGTCGTTTTTTTAGGGAGAGGAGTAATCTGTTTTGGTTCTTGTGAGCCTTGCCCATGCAACCGAGATTAGAATAGGCGCGGGAGTTTCCATACGGAGAGAGGGTGTTTTTTTCCCTCCCTTCCCCTCTTCTTGTGGAAATAGTAGGCGCTGAAACGTATACAGGGTTTTCTCAATCTTCTGATTTCCTGATTTTCCAATAGGTTCTTGAGAGAGGTGAGTGAGAGAAGTAGATGGTGGGATATCAGGCGTCCTACTAGCGAGGGGGCTAGCTCGTATTATGAAAATTGGGCATAGTAGCAGCGGAGATGGTGACTCTGCAACATTAATTCTTGTAAGAATGAGGTAAAGAGGATTGTTGGGGGGGTTCTGAGTTGTTTGTTCTTAGCCGAAGCCAAGTAATGGCCCTGGTATATCAAAAAAGGAGGGAAGGGGGGGGGAGCTAGAACTGGAGGATGGAAGGTAGTAAGGGGGCTCTCAACAAAGGAAGGTTGTTTGTTAAGGTAAGTAGGTTAGAAGGACGATGATGGGACGACACAGGCCGGTGCTGGAGTTTTTGCTCTGTGACCTAGGGGGAGCTTCAGGCCTCTGGAGTTATGCCGAGGGTGGAAGGCATAACCGGACCGTTCGACGTAGCCGGCGCCAGTCTATTAACCCTGTAACATGTGTCAGGGGCTTGCCGCTAAGGGAAATGTCGAGGGAGGAAGGCACTTCCTGTCCGTCAAAACTAGGTCGGTCAGTACTGGGGAAGGTTGTGGTGCCCTGTTACCCTAGCAGAAGGGGGTATGAGATCAAGTGAGTTCTGGTACGAGGACTGAAAACCTTGATCGACGTTCCGTCTATTGAAAGGGGGAGTTTTGGATAGTAGGTAGTTTCAGTTTGACCCCCAGCTCTCATATTTTTCCAAGCCTTTTCAGAATTTTTCTGAATTTTAGCCTATCTCATGAGGAAAGTCTTGAGAATGCCTTAAGATTTTGGGCACCTCTTTTTTTTTTTCTTTTTTTTTTTTTTCAAAAAACAAAGCTCCATCTATTGGTGGGGAGCAACACCTGCTGGAAACCGGGTCCAGCTTCCCATAGATACAACCATATCCTCGCAAATTGGCACGAACTGGGAACCGGGCCTGGCGTCCCATAACGAGTACATTCAGAAAATTCATCAGAAAATTTCATGCAAATGAGGCTAGGAATCCTACTAGAAAAATCCACTTAGCCTAAGAATGGGATTGAAAAATTGAGATACCGGGGCCATTACCCGACTTTGGCTCAGAGAATTAGAGCTACTTCAGACATATCTATGACAACTTCATGATTCAAAAACGACTCAGAAGAACCCCCATCAATCCACTTTACCTCCCTCCAGCAAGAATGACTGCAGCAGAGCCACCATCTCTGCTGCTCTATACCATACTCTCATCCTACCAGCTAGCCCCTTTACTGGTAGGACGCGTGATAACCCACCATCTTCTCCCACTTTTTTTTTTGGCTTCTGACATGTGACTTCAGAACCGACTCAGAAGAACCCCATTTGTCCACTTACCTCAATCCGGCAAGACTAACTGCAACGGAGCCACCATCTCAACTGCTGCTATACCATACTACCATCCTGCCAGCTAGCCCCCTCACTGGTAGGACGCGTGATAACCCACCATCTTTCCCACTCACCACTCCATGCTGTTATGCAACAGTTATGTCTTCATCATCGAGAGGGAGGTGCCGGAAGACCAACAAGTGCAACAGTCTTGTCTTCGTCATTGAAAGGGAGATCCTGGGTGCTTTCTAATGAAGTCAGCTGACCACGACCGGTACCCATCGAGACTCCACTCAATGCCAATCGCATCCGTTCTCAACCACCCCCATCAGAACCCCCTTCATCCTCCCCAACTCCGTCCTAGTAAAGGGTTCGAAAGACCATATCCTCAGCACGAGCCAGACACAATCCTCATCCTGCCATCTCCTACCCCCTTAGGGATTCCAGTCTCCGTCATCGAGAGGGTAAGCTAACACTGCCTGAGGCCAATCACACCAGGATGATCCCTCATCAGCCGGTACCCATTCGGCAGCTAAGTTGCTCGATGCCCATCGCATCTAATGAAAAATCCCCTAGCCGGTACCCCTCAGACAACCTGATTCAACCCTCTCTCCGTCCTCACAAAGAGTCATCTCGTGCCCTTTGCCCTCCACCTTGAACAGATCCCCCAAAACCCAACAGAACCTCCACTCGCCTATCCCCCCTTCACCCTCCCCAACTCCGTCCTAGTAAAGAGTTCGAAAGACCATGTCCTCAGCAAGAACCAGACACAATCCTCATCCTGCAATCTACTGCCCCCTCGGAAATTTCAGTCTCCGTCTTCGAGGGGGTGAACCAACACTGTCCGAGGCCAATCGTACCAGAGTAAGCCCTCATCAGCCGGTACCCATCCGACAACCCAAGCTGCCCGACGCCAATCGTATCCAATGAAAGTTCCCCTAGCCGGTACCCCTCATCCAGCCCCGATGCAACCATCTCTCCGTCCTCAGAAAGAGTCATCTCGTGCCCTTTGCCCTCCATCTTGGACAGATCCCCCAAAGCTCAACAGAACCGCCCCGTACAAATTCAACGAAATAAGCTCAACAGTTCACGAAATTTTAAGAAGCGAATTATAACCAATTTTTAGAGAGAATCTCAGACAAAGCCCTCAAAAGAGTAGTCGCAAATCCCACAGAAACTGGAAACAGATATGGACTGGGTACAGGGAATTTAAGACAGGCTACGAATTCATAGAAATTTTAGGAATTTAACAGACTATACCATCGGATGCCCTAAATAGGACTTTAGACCAATACTATGAAGATCTGGACCTGCTAAGCAGAAGGAGGGAAGGTGGACGCCGTCAGTCCTCGTACAAAAAACGCGGCAGACCTGAAACCCCCTCATGCTAGGGTGACAGGGCGCCACCGCTACCCCAGAACCGGTATACCTTGTTCTGAAGTTGTTCACACGGAAAGAAGTGTCTTCCACCCTCGACTACTCCTCAAAGTCATTAAGCCCCACAGTTACAGGGGAACACCCCCGACCATGACTTCGTCGAACCCACTGGTTATGCCGCACTGACTGCATAACTCCTCTGGCCTCAAGCTCCTACTTAGGTTATAAAGCCTCAACTCCAACACCGGCTTGAGTCGTCCCAACAGAATCCTCCTGACCTACCAGCCATAACCAACCATCCAACCACCTAGCAGATCCGGACCACCCTAAACCGATGCACCATCCTGAAGGAAAACAAAATAGATTCGAAGTTTAACATGATAGAATCAATTAGGTTTGCAGACACAGGTTTCGTCAAGTAGAAATTAGTCAAAACGAAGATTAGGGAAATTACGAACTCTTATCTAGAACATCTATTTGCAGACACAGGTTTCATCAAGTAGAAATTAGTCAAAACGAAGATTAGGGAAATTAGGAACTCTTATCTAGAACATCTTTGGAAGTTTTAGGTTTTATGAATTTGAAAAACGAGATTTATGAAATCTATCTAAGGTGTCCGAATTTGACTCATGAATATCTAAAATCAAGAGGATAATCCTGATCGTGGTTAAGATCATTGTTAAGAACAACAAAATTACGTCAAGAATTACTAAACTAACAGAAATAGAGCCCGATTTACGATTTTCAATTTGGCAAGTGAACTCACAGGATAAAAAGTATTTTGAAGATAAGATCAGAGGAAACGATCAGAAACTACTCGGAGTACAATCATCAAAAGAAGCAATAAAAAAATTATCAGAGTACAATCAGACAATTCACAATCAGAGTATTAAGAAATTGCAAAAATTATTTTAGACTATAGATTTCAAATTATCAGGAAATCAAGCGACGCGTGGGCAAAATCTAAATCCACTAATACCAGATTCTTGTCCCTTCTTCCTCAACTTAACCACTTACCCCACCTCTCAAACCCTACCCCTGCATCTTTGGGGGAAAAAGGACTACCTCCCTCTCACTGCTAGCATCTAGGCTCGAAGCAAAGCTAACACCGAAGATATAAACAATCATCTTCAATCCCTCAAGGGAAATGAAAATGGTTTGGACACCTCTTGCAACTCATTTTAGGTTTTTTTAATGCTGTTATATTCATGGATCTGCGGTTTTTCGATGCCAGAACGACGCTGGCTGGAGCTGGGGGGTTGCCTTGTAACCTGTTGATAGCAGGAGCGTGAGGCCTGGTAGAGAGATATGGGGATGCCTTGGGTCGGGCATTCCAAGGGAAAACCAAGGGTTGCTGTTGGTACGACGCTGGCCGGAGCTGGGGTGAGTTGTGTTGCCCTGTAACCTAGCAGGATGGGGGCATGAGGCCTGGGAAAGCTCGGCAGGGAATAAGACAATGTTAGAGAATTTTAAAATGTTTTGTTGGGGATTCTAGGGGTTATGAGCATTCAAAGGACTTATGTGGCCTTCCGTTTTAACTTAGTAAGTGTTGCTTGAGTAGCCTAGCAATAGGTTAGCAGTTATCCATGTTTTTCCTAAAATTTTCTAGAATTTTTTTCATAGTTCTTAGATTGTTCTTAGCCGAAGCCAGGTAATGGCCCTGGTATTTCAAATCATTTGTATAATTCCATTAATGACACTGGCCTCCGGTTCCCAGCACTTGTTGCTCCCCACGAATAGAATGGAGCATTTTTCCCAAAACAAACAAACAAAAAAAAAGGGCGTGGACGCCACTTAGTGAGGTGATAAGAGCAACCTCCCGAAGTGGCTCCCCAGTTGAAACCACCAGTAGTATGGATTCCGTACGTCTGGGACTAAGTCCTCCTCCGTGCAAGCACAGATTCGAACCGGCGTCCTTGGCCTCAAGAGCCAAGTCTCTTAACCACTACAGCCAGGACACAGTGTCCAAAATTGTAATCGGATCGGTCATGATATCCACCCCAACCCTGCAAGGCTGTAGTGTCCAACTCAACACACGCCACACACAACACCCACGGACACAGCAAGTCTCGTACACTTCGCTCTGTAGTAACCCCCGCTGCTACTCTTACCCGCTCACACAAACGGGACTTATCAATGCCCGCCGTTCATGGACGCTTCCACAGTAGTATGGATTCCGTACGTCTGGGCCTAAGTGCTCCTCCGTGCAAGCACAGATTCGAGCTGGCAACCTCGGCCTCAAGAGCCAAGTCTCTTAACCACTACAGCCAGGACACGGTGTTCAAAAGTGGAATCGTACCGGTCATGATATCCAGCCCACCCCTGCAAGGCTATAGTGTCCAACTCAACACACACCACACACAACACCCACGGACACGGCAATTCTCGTACACTTCGCTCTGTAGTCAGCACTTAACCCCCGCTGGCCATGAGACACATCCTGAGCAAACACCACACATCCAACCCGTATGAGAGACCACGCAAAAAACTCACCCCCCGACCAATCAAGCAGAGGACCGACCCCCCTCCCCATGAGACTATGCAACTAGACCAGCACCAATGGCCTCCCCTGCCAAGCAACCAGTGCAGGAGGGCAGAAACGCAAACTGAAAACACACTCACAAGCACGGTGATGGAAGGGTCGACCCAAGCATCCGGACAGGCGGACAAGGGCGCTACACGAGAAGGTACCTCCCCAAACAAAGATCTGATTATGGGCACAAAAAGAGAGGAGGAAGGAGGTGAGGAGGAGAGGGAGGGGGAACCTCTGTCCTACAGGAACGGAAGGAGATAAACTTAGACGGGAAGAAGAAGGCAGGGGGCTCAGACAGGAAGGATGATTCTTGGGCACAAAGGGTCCGAACCACGATCCAAAGGAAAACCCTCATAGTCAAACGGGGGCAGTCGGGCGAGGGCCAAGGAGGGACGGACGACCTCACCATTCCCCTCCGCAATCTCTCGTCGGCCAGGGCGTACTTCCTCACCCTGTTCCTCCTCCCCTCGGAAAACCAATTGGTAGACCAAGGAKKGAGGAAGACAATGGTGAAGACATACCCCGCCRACAAGCTGGAGGAGAGAGACAATGTATACATCAAGCACGTGAGTAATTGGCTTTTTCACGGGGAGGCAGCCCAGAAGTCGGTCAACGATAAGATAAGGTGGATCTGTAAAAGGTTAGAAGAAATGGAAGGTAGTACAGAGGCGGTTCAGGAATTTTTTCTGATCCAGCCCCTTTCTTCTACAGTCTTCACAGTCCTCAGCCTGTTCACACAAGACAACCAAAGGATGGATGGATGGAAGACAATCAGGTGGGACAGATTGGAGGTGCGGATATACCCATGGCAACCCAAGAAACCAACCCCGGAGGAAAAACGGGAACAACTCATGAAGGACTATTTCTGGGTGGAACTAAGGCGCATCCCGATCGAGGTGCAGGCGACCTTCGTCTGTGATTTCGGACAAGTGTACAACATTGTTGACTTTATTGACCCCCCCCCCTCCTATGTGGCAAAGAGGGATGATTACATGATGCTAGCGCTAGATATCCCGAAAGACCAACCGTTCTCGATCGACGACATCATCCCTTATAGGATGGGAGGGAAGACATATCAGATCCACACAACGCACAAGTTCAGGCCCTGGTGTTTCAAATGTCGGGCATACGGACGCCTGTGCACGGAGTCGGCCTGCCCGCAACACCCCAATAAGAAACGACCAACGGCAGGACGCCTCCAACGGGACCAGCACAGACCCAACAGGTGGCACACCGTCGACCCGGGCCACGAGGGGTGGGTGTTCCTGGAGGACCGGGACCCAAAGGGCCACATGAAAGGCTGGGTCTGGGAAGGCCGCGGTGACGTATGCTGGACCACCCGTCCGCCAAATGACTGGGCCCCGCCGGCCCCCAAAGAGATCACAAAGTCAGACAAGAGCCCAAGTTCTTCTGAGGGGCGGGAGAAAAAGACACCAGACCCAAAACCGTGCCCCGCCCCGCCGGCCCCCAAAGGGATCACAAAGTCCGACAAGAGCCCAACCTCTTCTGAGGGGCGGGAGAAAAAGGCACCAGACCCGAAACCATGCCCCGCCCCGCAGCCACAGAACAAACACCTGAGCAAGCCACCCAACAACAACCTGCAAACCAAAAAATTGGACCTCGGACCGGCACCATTACAATATCTACCAGCCGGAGACCGACTAGTGGACCGATCCACGTGTGGGGCGCAGCAAAGGGAGTGGAGGCGAAGAGCCACGGATACAGATCAACCGTCGGCACAGGCTGAGGCACAGGGGGACCATGGTGCTACCAAAACGGAGGGCCGGGGGGAGAGGGATTGCTTCAAAGACGCCTTTGGCCCATTACCAATGGAGGTGGAACCAATCCCTGGTGCCCGGCGCCCCCCCTCCGACTGCCCCCCCGGACGTCGAGATGGCAGACGCCCACCCTCAACAAGAAAGCAGTTTGTCTGAACTGACCCTTCAGACTGTCGCAGACTGGCTGATGGAGAGCTTACATGCGAGATATACACAGGGCAACGACGATTTCTGGGATGGGGTGTATAGGGCGTTAATCCCCATGCTGCACAACAGCGACAGCCTCCAGCAAGCCTTGCTGTAGGGCCTCCCCGAGGGGGCAGACTAGCAGAATATCTGCCAAAAATTGCTCCACATTGTGCTCGATCGGTTTCACCCACCATCCACAGAACAGGAAAAAAGGGCCGACAATGGGGCAGAGGGGGTGAGAGACGAAGGGATGACCACACAATTGAACGGAGCCTCGTCAGGGGGGGAAAACGAGATTCACAAGGGACAACCCCCAGAGCCTCAACCAAGGCAAAAGTCACCAGGGGAGGGGGGCGGGATGCAGGACGGACAACAGAGGACTGAGGGGCAGCCTTACGAGAACATGACGGACATGACAACAGGGGCAGTGGTGGAAGAAGCAGAGGTGGGGCCAGGGACAAAGATAGCAGCAAACAGGGCCGCAGGGAGGCCGCAAGAGGAGGCAGGGCGGGAGGCGGACGCGACAGCAGCCTTACAGGAGCCCCAGTCAGACTTGCCACTGAGCACGGGCCAGGCGGACACACAGCAGACGGAGACAAGCCCCCCGGAGGGCCTTTGCTTAGCACTACCCGCATGGACAGCGGCCCCCCCCCACAACCCTCAAAGCCAGGCCCCCCACCCTCCCCCCAAGCCCCCCGAAGATGAACTTACCAGTAAGAGACAAAAAGTCTCCCACCTCCTAGACAAAACACAAACCGATGGACCCCCCTCGACAAAAGGGGTCGTGTTTTTGCCCGTAAGAAAAAAGGAAGGGAGCTGGGAGATGGGCCTGACCGCGCCCGCAGGGGCAACACACGGTGAAGTGTCAATGGGAGGGAGATCCTCCCTGTTCCTGTCCCTCACATCCTGGGCTGACATCCTGACATTACGAAAGGCTGGCATACTGCAGTTGGTACAGGATCAGCTTCCAGAGGGAGCCTCCGCGTCCCTTGTCATGTCATATGGCCAGCATAGGTTGACAACCAAGGATATCTACCTGCAATATACGCTCACACCCGCAGCGAGCCTACGGTGGTTCAACCAGGATGCCCTCAGGAACCTCCAACTGCTAAAAATCAAAGCAGGAGATTTGTGGGTAACTGCGGATATTTGTTCCTTCTTAGCGAAGCTGCTGCGGAGCGGCACCCTGCAAAAAGGTGGACCCTTGGACACAGGGAAGTGGCTCCCCATCTGAAAAAGTGGCTCCCCATTTGAAACGTAACCCAACCAGCTGATGAATCCTGTGGATGCACTTTACGGCAAGGACAGGGCGTGGAAGGCCTGCAAACGACAGGCCGACCTCAACCTGCGCTCGTTGAACGTCAACGGCTTGGCTTCCGCTAACCACTCCAAAAGACAGCCAATCTTCGATCAGCTCCAGGGGGTGGAAGGCAGACAATGGCCGGATGTGGTGTGCTTGCAGGAAACCCACCTCTTGGACAATCCGGACCACAACCACATACAAAAAGGACTTTGGCCCCACCAAGCCTTCAGGGCCCACGCCCCCCGGCCGGGGAGCGCAGGAGTCGTCATCTGGCTCCCCCCCAACACACGGGTTTAAATGCTTAACTGGGCGGCGGATCAAGAGGACGGCAGATGGGTTCGCTTCTTGGCGTCCCTGAAAGACAAACTTCCACCGGGTATCCCGGTCATCCTCGTGGGGGACTTCAATGCGGCCCCCGATCGAACATTGGACAGATGGACACTTCCTTCTCCCTGCCCAATTTATATACAAAATGACGAAAGGAGCGTTGCGGAACTTGTTCAGTCCCTCAATCTCTTTGACACCTTCAGGAGACAGTTCCCAACCGATCGTCGCTTCTCATGTTTCCCAAAGAATGGCACAAAAAAATCGACGAGATCACGGATAGACCTCATTCTAACCTCAGACGAAATTCACGGCGCCCTCCAAATTGCAGACATCTTCCCACGCAGCCCTTACCCGGGCCTGGACCACGCAATGTGTGTCGCCATCTATCGTTCAGAAAGAAACCAGACCAAGGGAGGGGACTCTATAAACTAAACACCTCCCTATTGACGATCGACCGATTCAAAGTCTACCTTAAAGACGTATGGTCCTTCTGGCAAGGCCAGAGAGACCAAATCAACGACGACATCGTATGGTTCAATAACGGTATGACATTTCTAGGTCGCAAGTGCAATGATTACTCAAAACTCCTCGCCGGCCAACGCCATGCCGAGGAGGCAAATCTCTTACACGAATTACAACAACTACAACATCAAGAGGAGGCTGCAACAAACACAACACAACAAGTCGAGATCACCAACAGCATCCACACCCTGGAAACCCGCCTGTTAGGACATATGGAACATCGCTGGCAGGGTGCTAGAATCCGGGGCAAACTCTTTAGACACAACACAGAGGGGGCTATGGACGCGCGGTTTTTTGCGATGGCAAGAGCKAAGSMAGGACRAACAGTRATTGAGGCCCTGGAGGACCCCAAAAGCCACCAAGGCCCATTGCATACATCTACGGCAACCTGCACCCGAATAGCGCGGGACTTCTACYAGGACCTCTTCACGTCAGAATGTGGTAATATCCCAGACAATCAACGAATCAAAGAAATAGGGGAATTCCTGCTCCCACTGGACAAGGCCTTACACGCACAACAACGAGACATACTGGAAGAACCCTTGTCCAAAGAAGAAATATGGACAACCCTACAACAGATGGAGGAAGACAAGACACCAGGAATAGATGGGCTGCCCAAGGAATTCTGGGCGACCATGTGGCCAGTCATCTCACAAGATCTCATGGACTTTTACCGGGCGGTCTGGGCAACGGGGCAGACAGGAGAAATAGTGAGCCAGGGCATACTGACACTCTTATACAATCAGGGAACAAGGACTAACATTCGGAACTACAGACCTATCACCCTGTTAACGGTCGTATACAAATTAATGGCCAAGGCCCTGGCCAATCGAATGTTGTCAGTCATGCCCGTCATCATACACCCTGACCAGACTGGCTTTATCCAAGGAAGGAACATCCAGGACAACGTCCTCTTGGTCAATGAAGTAATCAAGCTAACAAGGCAGTCACGGAATAATGCGGCAATCATCTTCATCGACTTTGAGAAGGCATACGACCATGTGGACTGGTCGTTACTCGATCAATGCCTGGAAAAACTTAACTTCGGACCGGTCTTCAGGCGTTGGGTGCGGATCCTTCACACAAACGCGACAACAAGAGTCATGGTCAACGGTAACCTGGCCCCTCCCATTGGCCTCTATCGATCCATCCGCCAGGGCGATCCCCTAGCCCCATACCTCTTCGTCATTGTTATGGAGGCACTCGCAGCCAACTTAAGAAAACACAAGAACATTCGTAGAATACAAGTGTCCTCCATACCACGGGAGGCGATTCCAGTCTGCTCGCTCTTCGCCGACGATCTTACACTAATGGT